>CAEGAG010173721.1:0-46038 GCA_903067065.1 Brachyrhaphis terrabensis
CCACATCCATCCACATCCACATCCATCCACATCCATCTACATCCATCCACATCCAACCACATCCATCCACATCCATCCACATCCACATCCAACCACATCCATCCACATCCATCTACATCCATCCACATCCATCTACATCCACATCCAACCACATCCATCCACATCCATCCACATCCAACCGCATCCAACCACATCCAACCACATCCATCCACATCCACATCCAACCACATCCAACCGCATCCAACCACATCCACATCCAACCACATCCAACCGCATCCATCCACATCCACATCCAACCGCATCCATCCACATCCAACCGCATCCAACCACATCCATCCACATCCAACCGCATCCAACCACATCCATCCACATCCACATCCAACCACATCCATCCACATCCAACCGCATCCACATCCATCCACATCCAACCACATCCATCCACATCCAACCGCATCCACATCCATCCACATCCAACCGCATCCAACCACATCCATCCACATCCACATCCAACCGCATCCATCCACATCCAACCGCATCCAACCACATCCATCCACATCCACATCCAACCACATCCATCCACATCCACATCCAACCACATCCAACCGCATCCATCCACATCCACATCCAACCGCATCCAACCACATCCATCCACATCCACATCCATCCACATCCATCTACATCCATCCACATCCAACCACATCCATCCACATCCATCTACATCCACATCCAACCACATCCATCCACATCCATCTACATCCATCCACATCCAACCACATCCATCCACATCCACCCACATCCATCCACATCCAACCACATCCACAGCCATCTACATCCACATCCAACCGCATCCATCCACATCCACATCCAACCGCATCCATCCACATCCAACCGCATCCAACCACATCCATCCACATCCACATCCAACATCCAACCGCATCCAACCACATCCATCCACATCCACATCCAACCACATCCAACCGCATCCATCCACATCCACATCCAACCGCATCCAACCACATCCATCCACATCCACATCCAACCACATCCAACCACATCCACCCACATCCACATCCAACCACATCCATCCAACCGCATCCAACCACATCCACATCCAACCACATCCAACCGCATCCAACCACATCCATCCACATCCACCCACATCCAACCGCATCCATCCACATCCACATCCAACCGCATCCATCCACATCCACATCCAACCGCATCCAACCACATCCACCCACATCCACATCCAACCACATCCATCCAACCGCATCCAACCACATCCATCCACATCCACATCCATCCATCCAACCACATCCATCCACATCCACATCCATCCATCCAACCACATCCATCCAACCACATCCATCCACATCCACATCCATCCACATCCAACCACATCCATCCACATCCAACCACATCCACATCCATCCACATCCAACCACATCCATCCTGTCAGTGATGGGAACCAGATCTCTGCTGATCTCCTGGTGACTCTGAATCATAAAATCTGTGAATTATTTTCATTTTAGAGTCAAGTTTGTTCTAAAGTTTTGAGTTTATGGACACCAAACTGAAAACCATGTTTTTCTTTGCTACTTTCTGTTGATCTTTAACATAAAATCCCTCCAGAATTGATGATAGTTAATAGTTAAAATGATATTAATATGAGAACATGGAGAAGCAGAATTCAGATATTCTCTGAAATGATTCATCAATATCTGCGTTTTCATTACAAATGTTAAAACTTTCACTAATGTCGAAAAAACATAATTTTGGTGTTTCCATTAAATAAGAAATGTGAATAAGTTTGTTCACGCAATGTCAAAAACATACATGCTCCAAAGACTTCCTGTTGTCTTTGTGGTTTCTGTCAGTAGCAACATCCTGTTGTTTATCATTTGACTCGTGATTTTCCAAATTAAACCAATTTCATTATAGTCATAAAACCAGCTCATACAAATCCTTATATCAAAAAACAAGTTATTTCTAAATTTCTGTGTTTCCATTAAGCTGATTAATTTATAAATGTCAAATAGTTTAATTCCATGGTGGATGGAAACACAGACAGTGAGGATTCACATAAATACCAGAGCAGATGAACAGCTTCCACATTGTTCAGTTTGAGTTACAAACATTCTGAGCTAGGCTAATGCGCTAGGCTAATACGCTAGGCTAATGCGCTAGGCTAACATGCAGAAGCTAGGTTAGCTCTGTTGCGTCTAGTTCAGAGCTAACTAATATTTTAAAACTTGTTTTTCTGCTTGGACTAGGACATTAAAACACAAACAACACTTCACACAGAACCATAATGTTCATTTTATTCTTTTAATGACAATATTCATCAGAACTGAGCTGGTATTTGTTTTTATGTAATTTCTGGGGCTTGATGAGGCTAGCGTTGGCAAACTGAAAAAGTTTTTCCATGCACAGACTTTCCATCTAAACTTCCTGAATCTAGAAGTTTCTGTCTAATCTAGATGGATGTTCTAACGCTCTACAGTCGGCTCTGAGCGAATGGACGATGACATTTGAGGAAAATTTGACCTTTGGCCTTAAGAGCAAAACAAAAACCCAACAGTGTCACTGATGACAGCGACCCGGCTGAAGGAAGCTGGATCAGAACACTGCAGGACTCATGATCACGCATTCTGAAAACCATAAAAATAATATCTGAGACTTTTATATAAATAAGATAAAAATCTACAGATGCTCCAGAGTTCAGAGGTCATCAGCGACATGCTGAGCAGGAAAGTTGAGGATGTGTCCAAACCTTCTCAGCAGCATGCCAGTGAGGGAATGCATGTGTCGGGCTACGCAGCTAGCATTCGCTACCGTTGGAACTGGGAACGCTGGGAACGCTGGGGGAACGTTGGGAATCCTTCCTCTGTGGAGCGTCAAGGCTTCGCTGGCTGGATGGAGAGCAGGCTGCCGAACTTAAAATGCTGGATCACTGGGAACTTCTCCAAACACTGAAAACACGACAGAGAGCGCGACGGATTAGCAACCGGAGCTAAAACTGCTGCTAATGGGGGAGAATAGGCTAACAAAGAGCAAGCTAATGAAGAGCAGGCTAACATATAACAGGCTAACAAAGAGCAAGCTAATGAAGAGCAGGCTAATGAAGAGCAGGCTAACAAAGAGCAGGCTAACAAAGAACAGGCTAATGAAGAGCAGGCTAACATATAACATGCTAATGAAGAGCAGGCTAACAAAGAACAGGCTAATGAAGAGCAGGCTAACAAAGAACAGGCTAATGAAGAGCAGGCTAACATATAACAGGCTAACGAAGAGCAGGCTAACAAAGAACAGGCTAATAAAGAGCAGGCTAACATATAACAGGCTAATGAAGAGCAGGCTAACATATAACATTCTAACGAAGAGCAGGCTAACGAAGAGCAGGCTAACAAAGAACAGGCTAAAGGGGAAGAAAATCAGACCAGAGGCCGCTCCAAAAGCAGGAAGTGGACTACAGCGCAGGGCATTCTGGGTAAATACAACCAAAGCTAAAATGCTAGCCTAGTGCTAGCAGAAGAAATGGATCCTGGTCTTTAGCCAAAGACTAAAGAGAAATCCTCCAACACTAAAATCTGACGCCTCCATCTTGTTTCCATCTGGTGAAGAAGGAAGTTGCGCTCAGTGTTGTTTCCTTCAGTGGTTGTTGGTGCAGCGCCCCCACAGGCCAGGAGGGGAACAGGTTGGTGGTTTGTGTTCTATTGTAAAGCAGTTTGTCATAAACATCTTTTAAAAGCTGCTGTAGAAATAAAGTTTTCTTACTTGCTAATATTAGTTTAAGCCACAAACTGCTTTATTTGGGAAATAAACTCTTAATAAATGTTGGATCTGTACATTTATTTGATATTATTTTAGATTAATATCAGTGTGCTTGTTGTTTCTCTGCAGTTTAAATCGATTTGTGCCGACCGACCATCATTTTGACTCGTTATGGAGACATTTTGGACCGACTGTTTACTGACGATTGAAAGTAATTTAAAGTCAACCGGTCTGAACCGAATCAGTACCAAAATAAATTCAAAGATGATGAAACGTTTCACATCATGTAGGTTTCAACATTCTCAAACATGAGAACAAAAACGCAGAAAAGTCCAAAGAAAAACCTTCAGAAAGTCTGAAAATCTGTTGATCAAGAAGATTTTCTGAGATTAAAGACAGTCAGAGAGATTTAAAGGAAAACTTAAAGAACCTGGATCCGCTCTCTGTACGCGTCAACCCGACCCGCGACACCGCAGGCCGACTTTCACTTTGACCGAATCGCCTGCAGAGCAGCCTCTTTGTGCGGACTGCTGCCATTTTTACTGGGGCGCAGCGGTGGAGGCTGGGTGGGGGTCTGGAGGCTGGGTGGGGGGCTGGGTGGTGGTCTGGAGGCTGGGTGGGGGTCTGGAGGCTGGGTGGGGGTCTGGAGGCTGGGTGGGGGTCTGGAGACTGGGTGGGGGTCTGGAGGCTGGGTGGGGGTCTGCTGGGTCTGTGGGGGCGGGGAGCCTGAATGCTCAGTCTGTCTGACACTGCAGGTCACGATCATCCAGGCAGAACGGGGGAACAGAAGAACTGATATTTGATCAATTTATATTCGTAAAATCAAAGAGTCACAGAGGAGAAAAGGTTTATGCTCAGAAATATTAAAAATATCCTAAAAACTGATCATAATTTGGCCACCTTTTATTAATTTTCTGATCTAATTAAGCCAAAGAAAAACAGGATTTACCAGATTTTCACATTTGTTTCCTACTGATTAAGAAATGAATAAAAAGTTATAAATCTGGTTTAATTTTAGCAACTAACAGAGTTTTAGATTAGATTGTTGTGATTACTGCTGATAAGTAAAAGAATCTGGTTTTCTAAAACTAGTTAACAGAAAAGTTGATATCATCGTTAATCACAGATTCAGGTTAATTATTATAATAATGCTTATAGTTTTATTATTAGGCTCACTTTTTAAAATGAATAACATAGCTAAATATTACTCAGGAAGTGAAACGTGGAGAAAGTTAGGTTTACTAACTATTGATTATTTTAGCTTTTAACATCCAACATCTGGAATATGGATTTAAAGATCAAAAACAATCCAAAAACTGTTTTATTAAAGCTTTAGTAAGAAAAATGACTATAAGCTACATGAAGGTAAATAAAGCAACAATTACATAAATTGAGGAAATGGTTTTAGTTTAACATATTTATACTAATTTAAATATAAATTTAAATGAGCATTTTTCCATCTGCAGCTGATCCAGCTGGGATTCACTTTGTGGCTAAATGTTGCTCCAGCTGTTAGCTTAGCCACAAGCGCTAATCTAAATATTATTATTTGTTTTAAATGTAATTTAACCTCTAAATAATGTTTTTTTTTAATCTATAACTTACTCCAGTTTTATTTTCATAAAAGCTTCATGGAAAACTTACCTGTGAATCAAAACATGTCTTATTGTTGCTATTGACTTCGGGCTAATTATTAGCCTAGCAAAGAGCTCAGCTGAGCTAGTCTTGATTTTGATGCAAATATCTATTTTTACAGAAACTTTTAAATGAATAAAACTAAATAAGGTAAAAGTAGTTGATTTAGTTCTTTCAGGTTTTATCTTCTAACATGGATCAATTTGATATAAAGTACACAAACTAGAAAAAACATTGAATAATATTCTCTTTCATTATTTTAAAAGTCAGATTTTATTTCTCTGAACTCCTTAGCTTCTCAGAAAGTCGTTAAACGCTCCATCCTGTTTCTGATTCTGGTTTAGTTTTATCAATAAACTCTTTTGTTTATATGATTTTATGTTTAATTTGAAAACTGTAAGGAAAATAATCCGGAGTAGGTTTCGGAGTTTTTCTTAAACTGATTCAGTTTCTTTGATTTTACAGGAAAAGCAGCAGAACTGAAGTAGGATGAAGTTCTTCTTCTGTTGTTTCTGCATCATGACTCCGTTAGACGGAGAACTTTGGTCTGCAGCTCAGACCCAAACCGTGTGTGGGGCCCGGGAAAGGGAGCGAGGAATGTGAGTCTGCTGATGGTTGCTTCAGGCTGGAGGAAGGTCGACGGAGGGAGGGAGGATTTAATGAAGGGAACGGGCAGGGGGAAGGGAACGCAGACAGCCTGGCCCCTCAGCTCTTTGGGAAGACTCGCAGGCTGCTCTGGAAAACACAGGATGTGGGCATGCAGGCGGGGAGAACGGACTTACACATTCCCCCCATCCCACCCCCATCCGCCCACACACACACACACACACACACACACACAGTCCCATTCTCTCCATTCCTGCTTTAACCCTTTCCTGCCTCTGCAGCCCTCAGAACCAGTCTGGGTGTTTCAGTCGGAGCGACCCGGTTCTCCGCCTGGTTTCAGGAAAGTAAAAACTGCAGAACACAAAGTCCTGTAGGCACAGTTAGCGTCTTTAAGCTAGCATCTTTAAACTAGCACCATTAAGCTAACATTTAAGTTAGCATCTTAAACTAGCATCTTTAAGCTAGTTGAGTTTAAGCTTTTAAACTAGCACCATTAAGATAACGCTTATGCTAGCGAGTTTCAGCCAGTGCTTTAAGCTAGCGCCTTTAAGCTAATGTCTTTAAGCTAACGTCTTTATGCTAGCGAGTTTCAGCCAGTGCTTTAAGCTAGCGCCTTTAAGCTAATGTCTTTAAGCTAACGTCTTTATGCTAGCCAGTTTCAGCCAGTGCTTTAAGCTAGCGCCTTTAAGCTAATGTCTTTAAGCTAACGTCTTTATGCTAGCGAGTTTCAGCCAGTGCTTTAAGCTAATGCCTTTAAGCTAATGCTTTAAATTAATGTCTTTAAACTAGTGAGTTTAAGCTAGTGCCTTAAGCTAATTGTATAAGATCCACAAAGTTAATCTGTTTAAATCCCAGTAAAGGAAAGATAAGTGGAAATCAGAGAGTGAACCAACAATGTATGAAGATTATTATAAATGTTTGTTTTCCAAACAGGACATTTTAATCTCTCTGTGTTTACATAAAGATAACGTTTTAAGGGACAGAAAAGTAATTTTTTTACATAAAAAACGAGATAAAGATGGAAAACGTCTTTCATTATAACTGATGTTCATTAATATTCAGTAAATCAGAATAAACTTTCTGATTATAGCGCCACCTGTAGGTGGACCCCAGTAATAATGACAAATGTAAACAAATACAGCGATTTTAAATGTTTATAAGATGTCATAGCGACAGTCAAAGAAAGAACTATTTAATTTCAAGACGACTGCCAAATGACGTAAACATTCAGCTTAATTAGTGACTTTTTGTTCATTATTTGGGATTTTAGATCAAATCCAAGAAATCAGGCAGAGAAATGGCCTCATTTAACCAGAAATCAGTCAAATCTATTCAGAAAAATTAAATATTTCCATCTCTGTTTGAAATCGTTTGATGTTTATCTACATTCCTTTCTACTTCTCTTATTAAAAACTTCATAAAATCATTTCGCTGCAGTTGGAGGAAATGTTTGAGACGTTTTCAGTAAATGTGAAAGCAGCTTCAGAACCGAGACGCTTCCACCAAAATAACTTTTTCTCTTTTTTTAAAGGTTTTACAGGCAAACATTTCCGAGAAACTGGAGCAGAAACTCTGGATGAGTCTGAGAGGCTGGAATGTTGGAGGAGATTCTTCCAGATAATCCATCAAAATCAAACTAAGTTCAACATCAACGCATCAAACTGCCTGGAGACGGAGCAGGAAGAGTCTCATTGATCAGTGATGGTTTCATTGATCAGTGATCGGTTTCACCTCTGCCTTGTACATCCTGATCAGGCCCTGGTTGACTTTGGACCAGGACGGGACGGCGCTGATGTTCCACAGCTGGTTGGAGTGTTCAGCAAACGGACCCGTCTTCATCTGCAGAGCAAAGAGGAGATGATCAGAAATGATCGATTGTGGAGACACAAATCGTTAAAAACGTCAGAAAATAAAAGTTTCAGTGAAGGAACGACATAAGAGACACAGAACGGAGAATTTTAACCTTTAAGAAATAAAGAAAAACAGAAAGTAACAATTCAGAGCCCAGTTAAATTAGTAGCAGGTTAGCATAGCATGCTAATGCTAACAAACACAACATATTGAGTTGGATCAGTTATTATGACCCAGTTCCTACTTATAAACATTTAATATGAAGAAATGAGCTGCTCAGTAAATGAAAAATAACAATTTAAAACAAACACAATTAGCTGAATAATCTGTTTCTAAATATCACTTTTCACACAATCTTCCTGCTTCAACACATTAAGGTTCATTAATTAGATTTAATGCAAATGATTGATCAATTTCCTAAAATAAATCAGATTGTTGTGTTTTTGATTAAATATTCTCATCTGGGAAAAGACATTAGGAATCCTTCAGACTGTAATTAAATGCTTTTATTTCCTCCATAAACATTAATTAAATTCAACTGTATCAAAAAACATCATCTAGAATTTACTGAAATGGTGCTTTGGGTTCTTTACTCAAGTTTTAGCTTTTTTCATGAAGCAATACAGTTCTGATCTACCAATAATAATAATAATAATAATAATAATAATTCATTTTATTTGTTGGCACCAAAGACACTTTACAACTGAACACCAACATTATTTTCCTAATTTATCTCAGCTCTGAGGAACAGTCTCAAATGTTTCTGATTATTTCAGATTTTGGTGAATTAACTACAAAACTAAACTAAACAAAGTGAAACTTTGTCACTGAATAAAAAACTGGTCTAAATAAATTCTGGCTAAAATCTGGAGCTTTGGGAGGAACATAAACTAATCAAAACCAAACGGTTTCTGCTCAGTTTGAGTTTATGTCTCAACAAATGTTGAATCTATGAACGTCTGAATGCGACGCCGGCAGAGCAACCCGAATCCGGACCCGGGGGCATCACTCTTAGAAAAAACCTCGTTTTTCCATCCCGCAGCCGAGCGCCGCTGCAGACGCTTTCCAGGGCCTCGCATGAGAAGCCGGGGGAAGGGCGGGGCGGGGCGGGGCGGGGGCCGGGAGGCGGAGACGGTCCGTATTCCCTGGAGGAAGGAGTGATTCACAGCAGCATGTGGGGAAGGAAGTGACTCATGTTTGGGGCTTGCGCTCGCACACAAGCCCTGTGTCTGACGTTGACGCAGAAACACAGAGAGAGAAACGGGAGGCTGAGACGGCAGGAAGGCGGCGCAGCGTGGAGCGGCGTGGAGCGGCGCGGCGCGGCGCGGCGAGGAGGAGAGCGTGTTTACGCTTTCAGCTGTAAACAAAGAGCAGCAAACAGAGTCAGGTCCAAACAGGACAGAACAAAAAGAATAAAACGCTCTGTGTGTGTCGTCACGTGCAAAGCTTCCCGGCAATGCTGGCTTTTAAATTCTTCAGCTTCATTTCAACAGTAAATACTGCTGTTGCTATGGTTACCAGCGCTTAAATAAAGCCGACAAATGGAGCAGAAACCCAGAAGCGAAGTTCTTGACGATGAGTTAACTGATGAACATCTGCTGCTCTGGACTCTGAAGAAAGATTTTATTTTAAAATAAAAATTTTTTTGAAGAAATAAAGAAATGGTGAAAGTCCAGAATCAGAACCAGAACCAGAGAAACGGACATGAAACGGCCGGATTTTAAAAGTCTGTTAACAACAGAATCAGGTCAGACGGAGATGAATCATAACCTTAGCAAACAGGATGAGTTCATCACAGGAACAGGAAATGTTTCATCCACCGAGGCTAACAGATCAGCTAACAGTCAGTTTAATAAAGAAGCTAACAACAAGCTAGTCAGAAGCTAACCGCTAGCATCAGACCTGACAGCGAAGCAACAGGGTGGCCATGGCGGCACGTCTGGACCTCAATCAGCCTAAGTGACCTCTGACCTCTGGTCTTCCAAACCTCGGTCTGGGTTCGGTTGAAGTGAACTCTGGTTCGGTTTGATATGTGAACCCCAAGCGGACCGCAGACCGCTCCAGAAGCAGGAAGTGGACTACGGCGCAGAATGCCTGGTCTTCAGCCAAAGACTAAAGAGAAATCCTCTAAAATCTGATCCTCCATCTTGTTTCCATCTGGTGAAGAAGGAAGTTGCTCTCAGTGTCTTCAGAGGTTTTTGTGTCATTTCCTTCAGTGGTTCTTGGTTTGAAAACCTCCAGATTGTAAGGTCACAAATCCGCTCCTCAGCCCGTTGCCTAGCAACTCAAGCACACTTGTTCAGCTGGTTTTTCTGCTGTACAATGGCTGCTGGAAAACACTTTCCATCCAAGAACCACTTTGGAGGCTCTACTAATGCTTTTCAAAGATGTATGGTTGTATAATTGTGCACATGTGTAAACGTTGAGTTTGGGGGCGTGGCCTGCAGCAGCTTATCTGGATTTAAAGTGGCAACATGCAAAATAGACTGAAATCTGATGATCGAAGAATGATTTGTACTAAAATGTAATAAACATGTTTTGTATAGACCATAGACGTATCCTAATATGTTCAAGGAAGCATCATAGGTCGGTTTTAAATAAATAATTTCATCTGTAGAGAGAAAAAACACAAGAAGAAGAAGGAGAGACGGCCTGATTACATCAACCCACCCCTCAATGCTGGAAATAAATCTGAAATATGTCCAGCCTTAATTACAAGAATCAACCCACAGAAATATCATTTCATGAGTGAGACGAGGGGAAAGGTCAGGCTAAGGCAGGAGAAGGAAAAAGGTGAAGGAGGTGTTCCACTGGGAAGACTGGGAAGACTGGGAAAAGGAAAAAGGATGTAGCCGCTCCAGTGACGCCCACTCCGGCTTCCCTCCTTTTTCCTCCAAAACTCCCAAAACAAAGCGCTCAGTTCCTGCTCTGGCAGACGACCAAGCAGTCCATCTGCCCACACACACACACACACACACACCCCCACAACACACACACACACACACACACACACACACACCCCGTCTTCCTCTTCCTGGACAAACCCACATTCAGCTGCGGCTCTCGTTTATTTCTATCTGAATCTGTAGAAAGTTCACTTAAAAAAACAATACAGTGCTAAAATTTAAATATAATTAGTTTAATGAAACATGAACAGAATTCATGTTAAATAATGGGAAATATGTACATTAAATTTGAAAAATTAATAATATTATGACAAACATTAATTCAGGAAAACATTTTCTTATGTTATTGAAACTTATTTTGACCCAAAATATTAAAACAAATCCATGAAAACGTGAAGTTTGAAATGACTGAATATAGAAACATTTTATATTATGAAAGCAGTTTTGATTTTCATCCATTTTCCAGGTTTTTCCAGATTTTCCTCCAGAATGTTTCAGCTCAGAGTGATGATGGTTCTGACCCAGTTAAACATCCAGAACCTTTTAGATTTAACCAGTTTTTCCTTCCAGTCGTTTGTTTCTGTGACTTCCTGCTTTCTGACCAATCACAGCCCAGCGAGCTCTCTCATTGGCTGCCAGTAAATTTCCGCTCTGATTGGTTCTGGACAAACTGGACCTGCAGGTTCTGTTCAACCGGTCAGCTCTGCTACAGAAACATTTACTTTGTGGACCCAGAAGGTTCTGGTTTCTTTAGTATGATGTCTAGTCCAGTTCCTGACTCCAAGAAAAGGCGGGAATCGCCATGGCAACCAGTGACTCAGCAGATTCTTCTTGAACTAGAAATCTGTTTGTTTAAAATGATTTCTAAAACTTTATAGTACTGGAGATTTTTTGCATCAACATGAAATAGCTAATAATGATTTACAGAAATCCTGATTTATTGTTTCATAGAAGAAAAATAAATAAAAATGGTAAATAACCCTAAATTAATTTCTTTATTTGACTCTTTATTTAGTTTTAACAGTTAACTCCATATTAGAGGTATGATGCTCTTATTTTGAAGGGATCGTTATGTGTATTATGATGTTTATAATGTAAATAAATACTAATTTTAAAAGCTGCATGACTAAAACTGTGGATTTATTTAATTAAATGCCAAAATTAAAGCTAATTTCAGGTTGTAACTGATAAATTAAGTTAAAACATACGGTAGTCGTTTTTTGGCTAATAGTTTTAGTTTGGGTGTCACTTCTTAAAGTTTCCTCCAGAACGCTGCATGGATCTGTCCTTAGTTCCTCCCTTTAACAATAGAAAACAATGCAGCTCATTGGACCCCATAGTTCTGCTATGAATACACGACTACTAATAAGTTATGAAAAAACACAAAATCTGTAATTTATTCTCATAAATAGGAAAACAAATCAACAGTTTCATGATGTTTTTAAATTTATTAACCTAAAAACATGAAATTCTCCTCAGATATTTAATCATTTATCAATAATTTTCATACTGAGGATTGTTTGTAAATTCATATAAATGAGTTTAAATGAGTTTCATTTAAGCAGAAGTTTTGGTTTTGGACCAGAGGAGATCTGGAATAATAATCCTGGTTCTGTATGAATAAATATGAGCTGTGTGTGTCGGATCGGACCGGTTCTGATGGACTGGACGGCCTGATTTTCTCACCTCGTTAATGAACTGGATGCAGTCCAGGAACATGTAGTCCTGGTGCTGCTCGTTCACCACTCTCTCATCGATGAAATGCCGCGGCTCCAGAGTCGGATGATCTGAGGACAGAGCAGCGTTAGTCACCACCGGGTGGCGCCGCGGAACCACAAGGTACAGTCAGATTTCAAAACTCTCTGTGGGATCAGATCAGTTCAGTTCAGTAACGATGTTCTGATTTATGAAATTATTTTATCTTTGTGGCTAAAGCAAATGAGGTGGATTAGCAGAGCTCTGGAGAGGCTTCTTCAGTCCAGAGTCGTAGTAACACTGACTGCTACAGGAGATCAGCATCACATTGACTGTGAAGCTACTTGAATGTTAAAAGTTACGCCAACATTTTGTTTCTTTCTACTATAAATAAAATGTTTCTGGATTTAAATAACTAATAAAATACAAGTTTAGATAATTACAGTTAGAAAAGATTTATTTAAAAACATTTTGATCAGCAAAATCATTAAAATATTAAACAGCTCAGTCAGCTGTTTAAAGGTTAAAGGTCACTGAACCTACTTTAGAAGGACTCAAGAACAAAATATCACATAAACAAACAAATCCCTGCATTTTTCATACTAAAGAATTATTGTGTTTTTTGCAATTTTTCCGTAAAAATGGTCAAAACTATTGATTTCAAGTGATGCTAACTCCCACCTGCAGGGGGCAGCAGCTCTGCTCTGAATTTATGTTAAATTTTAATCCGAGGAACAAAAACCAAGCAGAGAAAGTAACTTCTTTAAGAAATAAAAATCTGGTTGTCTTTCTGTTATATGTAGAAATATTTATAGAGTGGCACGAGGCCTGTCGCAAAGAATCAATAAATTAAAATGAAATCAATAATTTGCATATGTATGATTTGTTATTTTTCTCTTTCTACCAAAAACTGGACATAAAACTCTTCAGGTGCTGCTTTGGTTTCAACTAAACCTTTTTTCTGAAGCATAATTTTGTTTGCAGATTCTTAATAATTCATTTTATTTGTTGTTTATTGTTAATATATAAAATGTTTTTCAGTTCCAGTGTTAAATGTTTGTTAGAATTTAAAGTTTAGTGATATTTCAGAATATGTTTTTATGTATTATCTGCAGCAGAATGACTGAAGAAGATGCTGCAATGGCCTAGTCAAAGCCCAGACATCAATCTGACCGAAACACTGGATCAGACTGAAGCTCCCCTGCTGGGTCAGGGGGTGTACTCAGAGGGTGTACTTAGTTTCTGTGTGGTGAATATAAATCAGAGTGGATCGTATGGGACTGCTGCCCCCTACTGGACACAAACATTTACTACATCACTTTTTATCTCCAAACTCCAAAATAATCCAAAAAATAAAAATTATGTTTCTTCTCAGTTTGAAGAACTGACCTTTCTTCTTCTATGGTAAAGACACATTAACCTGACCAATCAGGCTGCTCTGCTGATGTCACTTCCTGTCTGCCTCACCTATGAACTGGGAGCTGCCCCAGATGAAGGGCAGGAACTGGAAGTCGTCCAGTCCCCAGACGCCCTGGCTGCCGGCCGGCTCCATCCTGTAGGTCCGCTGCAGCTTCCGCATCACCTGCAGGTACCTGCAGAGACGCAACGCCTGGAGGCTCAACAACACAGTCGCTCTAAAGTATTTACACCCCACAACGCGCTTTGATTCTGATTATTGACTCTGTAAATACTAATATTGATGATAAATGCAGAAAACAACTGTAAAAAAGAAAAAAAAAATCTCTCCAAATCAACTTAGCTTAATGTGAAAAGTATTTACACCCTACAGGTTGCTTTTTTTTTTCCCCTTTTTGCCACTTCAAATGTTAAAATCGATTAACGATTCCTATTCAACATCATCCTGTGTTTTAATAACTTTGTATTCTAATACAATATTAAAAGTATTTAAATCTATAACTGAAACTCCTGGATTCCATGTTTAGCTCCTAACAGGAAGTGGTGGTAGTTTTGAAGCAATCTGATTGGCTGACAGGTATTAGCTTAGTGCTGCACTGCCCCCTATTGGCTGGCATGTTTAAAGCAACGCTGTGTTGGAAAAAACTTTTCTGAAACAGATCCAGAGTTTATGATAAACAGGCGTGGATTTGTTTTTATAAACACCTGGTTATGTTTGGAAAAGTCGAAGTGCGACCCTCCTGACCCATCTGACCCTCCTGAACCTCCAGACCCTCCTGACCCATCTGACCCTCCTGAACCATCTGACCCTCCTGAACCATCTGACCCTCCTGACCCATCTGACCCTCCTGAACCATCTGACCCTCCTGACCCATCTGACCCTCCTGACCCGTCTGACCTGTCCTGCGGTACCGCAGCCTGGGCGTCTCACCTGTTGAACACCTTGAAGACGATGGCCAGCTGGTCAGAGATCCTCAGAGCGCTGACCTTACAGAGGCAGCAGAGAAATGCAGCGAAGGCCGCTTCATGACCTGAACAGACAAACAGAACTGGGTCAGAACCGTTTTGATGTTTGGACAAACTGACCTCAACCTGGAAACACTTTGACCTTTGACCCGGAAGTGCTGGCAGACGGAAAACGAGGCTTTTCATCATTTATAGATATAATGAACCAAAACTGCAGCTGAACTTCAGTGAAAGAATTTCTGGCTGTTTGAGAGGGAAGCATGGAGAGTGGAGGTTCTGATCTGGACCGGTACCTGTCCCGTAGTCGATTCGGGTCGGATTCCCGACAGCTTCCTTCAGGTAGACGGCGATCTCCGGAGCGGCGGTGGATTTCTCTGCAGGCAGCACGGCGACCACCAAGGCCTCAGCTTCCTGAAACGCAGACAGAACGTGATCCGAGCCCGGCGCCGACACGGACCGGACAGAGGCGGTTCTGACCCAACCTGTTCCAGTTTGGAGAACCAGGTTCTGTACGCCTTGTTGCCGAAGCGGGACGGCTGATCGACCGGAGGAGTTTCGTTTATCCACCGGTCCAGAGTTCCCAGAAGGCCGAGCAGCTTCTCCACAGTCTGTAAAACCAACAGAACCGGTTCAGTTCTGACCCGTAACCCGGTCCTGATGAAACCTTGAACAGGAAAAATAAGACAACAGCTTCCTGCCCTCTGAGACAGAACCAATAGGAGAACCAACTGGTTCTGGAGTCCAGATGGACCCGGAGAGACACAAGCTCTCGTTTACAGAAATAAAACTAGAGGCGGACACATGCTAACATGCTAATGTGCTAATAGTATTAGCTGATTAGCTTACTACATGAAGCTAAGCGCACAAAATGTTTCCAAAGTTTAGTGCTAAACTAAAAATTAGCTCCACTTATCACATCAGTACTGTTTGCTTATTTCTGCTCAAAATACTCCTGGTAGTACAGAAGTACAGTAGAGTACTAAAACTAACTTTTTAGTTGCTAATGTATAAAGCTATTAAATGTTTAAAAATCTTTAAAAACTTCCATTAAAAACATCTTATAAAAAGTAAAGTCACCTCAGAGACTTCGTATTCACACGTCAGCTTCTTTCCTTTCACTCCTTCGTTCAGGGTCAGGATGAAGCCCATATAGTCAGCGTAGGCCTGGATGGGTCAGAACCAGAACCAGAACCTTTCACAGCAGCAGCTCTAGTTTCTGTCTGGGAGTTTCAACAGGAAGGAATCGTACCTGAGAGCGTTTCCACTTCCCCATGTCCTGCACCATGCTGATTTCCTTCTTGGGGATGATGTAGGCGGTCCCGGCGTCAGGCGCCTCATCTTCAGGAGAAGATGCTGGAAAGAACCAGGCAGACATTATTATCGTCTGATCCAGATCAATAAGTTTTTATCATATGGTTCAGGTCATTAAATCCTTTTTGCAAACTGTCATTTGGTTTTTTTTTAGTTGCTTTTGGACTCATGGTTTCTTCCTCTCAGACAAACATTTCAGCCCATGTTGGTTTCAGCTGGAGCTTCAGAATGTCTTCATTCAATCACACATTTCAAACCAGAACCGGTTCTTCTCTGGGACACAGAACCCGTCGATGTCTGGACCTGATTCTAACAGATGAACCTCCAGGAAACTGGACCCAACAGGAACCAAACATCATCTGGACTTTCCCAAATCGTTTAAAATGCATTTTTATCTCAATGTATGTAAACTTCTGACTTTAAATAAATAAAACCCTCTCATTATTCTGACGTTCAGTATATATAAATACATCAATAATGTTTATCAGCTTGATGTTAGAAAGTTAAATTCTCTTGTTTTGCATTTCCATCCAGAGAAAACCTGATCAATCAATTTAACAACAAATAAATGAATAATAAACAAACAAGGCAGGATATCATCCATGATAAGTCATTTTTATGCATGTTGTGTTTAAATTAAAGCTGAATTATTTCCCTTACAGTTGAATTAAACTGGATTTTTCTCTTTCAGTTGTTTGACCTGCAGCTCGTTTCACAGCAACCAGAAGCTTCAGATTATATAATTATTAAAGTTATACAGGATTTAACGGATCAAATGAGATTCAGCAGTGAAATAATCATCGCTATTTGATAACTAATGAGAAAGAGTTATTAATGTTAAAACCTGAAATGTTTTCTGAACCAGTTCAGGTTAAAACAAGCAGCCAGTTTAATGTCCAGATAAACCAGTTTGAATTTCCAGCGGTAAAACGTAGAAAAGCAGCGGAACTGCTGGGAGGAGAACAATTGTTCCCAGTTTGACAGCAGAACTGGTGACAGACAGCAGAAACATCATATTTACCTGACTGCTGCCCTGTTTCCGCCATGGCGAGCCGCACTCTTCTTCTACGATCTGTTCACAAGGTTTAAAGCACAGGTTTAAACCAGACGCAGTTCAACACTGCCCCCAAGTGGTGGATATCAACTACTACATCTAGAAACGCAGATCAACAAAAAATCAATAGTTAAAACTGCGAAATCATTTTAATTCTCTGATATTTACCATAGAAAAAAAATACTTAAATTCTCCCAGAGTAGATTACAAAAGACTAAATAAGATTCCAATGCTCTTGCAATTAACAAACGGTTTAGAGAAGCAAGCAAACGAAACAAAACAATGTATAAGTGTGGCACTTTTTCACGTCATAAAATTACTGTAATTAAATTAGGCTTTAATTGAAGCCTTTAATAATGATAAACAAACAAATAAATAAACCATTTCAGAATAATTCCGGAAAATAAATGAGTTAATAAAGAAATCCGTTTAAAAAATTTAATCAAGTGAAACAGATTAGACCAACATTTCTTGTAATAAAACTGACATTTGCAAAGAGTTACATCTTTAAATTGTAATAAATAGCACTTGACCATGTGAATATGAGGGAAAATGAACTTTCTTATGTACTAAAATGACGGTAATTAACACATCGTCCACCAATAAACAACAAAAATACTATTTTTTGTATGATCTTTCAAATAAATGAAGTCAGGAAGTAATAAAATAGTTTTTATAATAAAATAAAATTAAGCTTTATTTATATCTATATTATATTTAATGAGTTAAATGTATTTTATTTCTCTTCCATCTGACGTGAGACGCAGTGAGTCTGTAGAATCTGCTCCTCTTTAAAACATCTCAGGAGTTTTTCCTCTCATTTCAGCAGCTCAGCAGGTTTTTCTTTCTTCTGCTGTTTCTCGGTTGATTTAAGTTTCTTCTGAGGTTTTTAGAAATAAAACCCCGAGCTGAGCGGCTGATCCTCCCCGGATTCAGATCACGGTTTGTGGGCGTTTCTGAGTCAGAATGTTGGCTTTTTGCAGCAGAACTGTGGTGAGTGGAACAACTCCAGCTAAAGTAGCAGATAAACTTCTATATCTGTCGAAATATCTACAGCTGACCAACATAAACTGACTTTTATTAAGGACTTCTGGCTCATATTAGCAGCTTTATTGACTCTGACAGTTTAGTTGTTTTAGTTTTCTGACTGAAACGGAGCGCTGAAGTTTCCTAGCTGTTAGCTTAGCTCTCATTAAAGTGAACGGAGCTAATTAGCTTGGGTGGCTAACAGGCTAAGTGGGTGAAAGGTCAGTTTAACTGGGTTAGCTGGGGAAAAAAACAGCTGGAAGTCCTCAAGAACTTTGTTTTATTGTCAACAAGGTCCAAACGCTTTTATTATTAAACATTTACTGTTAAAATGTATTAGATTTGTCTAATTTTAGAGCCTTTTTGGGTTATTTTTGATGGGATTTTTTTTATTCCAATTAAGCTTCTTAAAACTGCTTAAAACTTCAGTTTATGTGTAGTTTTATTTTTTAAATCAAGTTCTTGTTCTCTGCAAAAAGTAACTTTCAGGTTAACGTTCCCTAATGCAGCAGCAGCTGTCAATCTGTGACCTTTACAGAAACGTTTCTAAAAAATTTCCTAAAGGTCACAATGGAAACACTGGGAAGTACCAGCATTCAGGGAACCTTTAGGGAACTTTATGAACATGAGTGTCATGTTCCTTACTATAAAGCTTAAATGTTTTCTGGTCTATTCTTTCAAATAAATAAATTTACCTGAATTAACCTCAGGTAATTCAGGTAAATAACCTGAATTACCTGAGGTTATTTATTCAGCTGTACCTATTTTAGGAATGTCCCCTGATGTTCCCTAAAGGTTCCCTGAACTTTTTTTTTTTACAACTTTCACTGTGTGGCAATTTAAATAATTAACTTCCAGATAAATATTCTCATTAGGTTTTCTAAATGTTAGAAAGCTTATTTTGCCCACAGGGAACTTTAGGGAACTTCATATAAAGTCTAAACAGTGTTTAAAATCCAGGGAACTTTCTCTGAAGGTCAAATGTTTTCTACACAATCAGAAATGTTTCAGTGAATGTTTTCTGAAGGTTGAATGAAAGTTAATTTCTACTTTCATGTGGTATTTTTATGTTACAAATAATTTGTTAAAAGTGATTTTAAATGGAGAATTTGTGTGGATAAAAGGCATCAAATATATTGATTTTCCCAGATCTCATGTGGATTAAATGTTTCTGTGAATGTTAGTAAAGCTAACCTTCTTCTACTGACAGTCAGGGAACCTTCTAGGAACGCTTACACAGATTCAGGAAACATTCATTCACCTCAGCTGATGAGTGAATGTTTATTTCAACACCTGATCAGTTCAGCAGGAGTAGAACCGTTAGCATGTTTAATAGTAGAACCGTTAGCATGTTTAATAGTAGAACCGTTAGCATGTTTAATAGTAGAACCGTTAGCATGTTTAATAGTAGAACCGTTAGCATGTTTAATAGTAGAACTGTTAGCATGTTTAACGGTCACAGGTCTTCCTGTCTCCAGTGGAAGGCCGTCATGGTGAGGCCCTGTCCCTCTGTGAGGCTGGGTCACCTGGTGAAGCCCGTCTCTGCCACCCGGGTGGCCGGCAGGTACCTGAGCCACCAGAGGGGGCTGCCGAGCCTGCCGGTGCCCCCGCTGCAGCAGACCTGCGAGCGCTACATCTCGGCCCTGGAGCCCATCGTGGAGGCAGAGGAGCTGAGCCGGACCCAGCTGCTGGTCCAGCAGTTCCAGGAAGCCGGCGGCGTCGGGGAGCGGCTGCAGAGAAGCCTGGAGAGGCGGGCGAAGGACACAGAGAACTGGGTACGGCCAAAGCTCAGACAGACGGCCGTTGGTCAGCTTTATGTGCTGCACAGTGGCTGCTGTAAAAGAAAAGTTTTGTTGTTGACTTATGATCCAGAAACCACTTGCTGCAATCTGGTTGGTTGTGCAGGAGGCTCTACTAATGCTTTTCAAAGACGTATAGGTGTATAAATGCACGTACTTTGCAGCAATTTTCACGTGTGAGTGTAAACCTGAGTTGTGGGCGTGGCCAGCAGCAGGTTACCTGGATTTAAACTCATGAACTTCCTTCCTTAATCTTCATGCTTTCTGCATGTTTTTCTACCTTCCTGTGGTTCTGCTCACAGCTCTCACAGTGGTGGGTCCGGGTGGCCTATCTGGAGTACCGGCTGCCGGTGGTGGTCCACTCCAGTCCAGGCCTGGTTCTGCCCAGGATGGACTTCAGGGACAAACAAGGACAGATCAGGTGAACAAACAAACAGTTTCTACTGATCCTGGTGGTGTTGGGCTAACTTTACCTTTTAGAGAAATGTACCTGAAATGATTTACTTCTCAGAGAATCAACCTTTGGTTTGTTCTTCGTTCCATTTCTTAATCATCCCGTTGTTTGTTTTAGCCAGTGTTTGTTTGTTTGTTTGTGTCTCAGTCTGTCTTGCCTGTTATCTTCTCTACTTTTCTTCTTAGAGTTTAAAACGTCTGGATGGAAGTAAAGACTCAAACTGATCTGTAGTTTTTATTTCCAGGCTTGAACTCCGACCCCATGAATGACCCAGCTCTCTCTTTCTCTCACTGCAGGTTTGCTTCCAAACTGATCGCTGGAGTTTTAGACTTCAAGACGATGATCGATAAGTGAGTCCTGCAGCTGTGAAAACATTCAGTCTAACTGGTGAAAGTAGAAGTTTGAACCTGTTTTTGCCTGATTTCTGGTTAAAACATCATTTTCTCTGTAGAAATCAGATCAGTTTGAAGTTTTTCCCAGTGTTTGATCTGTGAACTGGTCTGTTTCCAGTGAGACTCTCCCAGTGGAGTTCCTGGGTGGGAAGCCTCTGTGTATGAACCAGTACTACGAGGTTCTGTCGTCCTGCCGGATCCCCGGCGTCAGCAGAGACTCTGTGGTGAACCACGCCAGCAGCTCCCAGCCCCCCAAACACATCACCGTGGTCCACAACTTCCAGGTGAGGATCGCTGCTGGGAACACTGGGATACTGGGAAACCTGCTGGGTTGATGGAGGAGATGCAGTTTGATTCATAAGTTATTCTAGTTTTAGATAAAAATCTCTAACTGGTCCAACTTTGCCATCTGCTGGCTTTAATTGGTACTTGGTTTGTGAACAACATCAGATCTTTAATCCCAGAAACGATCTTCATCTGACAGAAGGCTGACTTTGTAACCGTCTTTATGTGGCTCTGAACGTTCAGGTCAGAGTTCAGCCTGATCTCTAGATCTATAACTCTGGATTGTTCCTCTTTAATAACTTTAGTTTCTATTCAGAATCTGAATCCAGACCTGCTGCTCCTTTGTTTCTAATCATGTTAAGTCTCTCTGTTCCTCCCAGTTCTTCCAGCTGGACGTCTACCACAGCGATGGGACGCCGCTGACTCCAGACCAGCTCTGTGTTCAGCTGGAGAAGATCTGCAGAGCTTCACCGGATCCCAGCGCTGAACCTGTCGGTATCCTGACCACCCAACATCGAGACGTCTGGGGGAAATCCTACCTCAACCTCATGAGAGGTCAGTCAGAGAGGAGAGAGACAGAGCTGTGCAGCTGTGCCTTTAAGAAAGGGACAGAAAAGGTTTTCTGTAATCTGCTGTAATGCTCAATTTCCACCACCAGAGGGCAGCGACGCTGCAGAGAATTACAGCTTTAGATTCAGATGTTTAGAAATCAGCTAATTAAACCTGGAAGATGTTAGTTTGTTTTAATTAAACATGTCAGTGTTTAGAGCCATCAGAACTGTTGGACTGGTTTCTACTGGTGAACTGGGTTAAACTGGTGTAGATCAGGAGTCTTTGTGATGCGTCTCTCCTCTCTGGTTCAGACCCGACCAACAAAACGTCGGTGTCGTCGATCCAGAGGAGCATCTTCACGTTGTGTCTGGACGGATCCACATCTGGAGCGACTGGAGATCAGAGCCGCAGCGCTGCAGCCGTCCAGATGCTGCATGGCGGCGGCAGCCGGGGCTACAGCGCCAACCGCTGGTTCGACAAGACGCTGCAGGTGACCCCGCGACCCCGACGCTCCGGATCACACACCGGGCCGTCCAGAACGTTTTTCACACTAAAGCAACTGATCCCTGCTTTTTTCACGCTATTGCATAAATTAAATTTTTATTTCAAATTTTCAACAAAAATAGTAAAAAACACTGGATTTAAGTGATTTATCATCATATATGATCACAGATTTACCAAGCAAACAGTTTCTCTGCAAAAATAACTCAAAAATCTGAAGTAGCGCAAAAAGTCTGATTTTAATCTGAAAAACAAAAATCCTGGAATAACTGATGATGGATTTTACCTGAGATCATTTTCTGCAGCTCATCTGTTTGTGTTTTTAGTTTTTCAATATGTTAAAAAATGACAGCATGAAGTCGGAGCTTCAGTTCAACCAGAGCAGTTTTAACTTTGTCTGGAGGGAAAAGTTGAGTTTTGTTTCTGACGTTTCCTTCAGTTCATCGTGGGAGAAGACGGGCTGTGCGGGGCGAACTACGAACACGCTCCGGCTGAAGGCCCGCCCATCGTGGCGCTGATCGACCACGTGGTCGAGTTCACGTCAGTAGAACCGCACAGATTTATCAATACCGATACCAATACCGATATCTGATACGGAGAAACTTCTGAGCAAAGAATAGATCTGATATTAATATCTGTATCAGTCCAGGTAGAATGTAAAATAAATAATAAAGTATAGAGTTAGGCTGAATAGATCTGCCACACTGTCACTGATCCCTGATCTAGAATTCTTCTCAATATCAGAACCGATACAGATATTGATATCTGATCAGTTCATTAATGCTGATGGAAACAGAACATAAACCTGAATCAAAATGATAATCCAGACCATTTTCTATCATAATCTGTGGATAATCCAGTAATCTGCAGTTAATCTTTGTGTCTTTTGGACAGGAGGAAACCAGAGACGTCTTCGTCTCCTGCAGCGTCTCTTCCTGTCCCTCATAAACTTCCCTTCAACGTCTCACCGGAGGTGAAGAGGGACATCGAGGCGGCCGAGGTCAGCATGGACAGGTGAGAGCAGCAGCCTGGTCCGGTTCTGACCCGGTTCTGATCCGGTCCCAGTACTCTGAGCCTCTGTCCCTCCACAGCCTGGCCCGGGACCTGGACATGCGGGTCTCTGTGTTCGGACACTTTGGGAAAAACGTGCCGAAGTCCCACAGGATGAGTCCGGACGCGTTCATCCAGGTGGGCCTGCAGCTCGCCTTCTACAGGTCAGAGGAACGACACCCACAACTTCTTCACATCTAACAAAATGGGTGTCAAAAATGTGGCAGGAAAAATCTTTGTGCTGCTTTTGCTTTCAAGATGCTGAAGATGGAAACTTATTTACTCATTTATTTAAAGTGACAGCAGCTCAAACGTTTGACACCGATTTTCACTCAGAGTTCAGAACTCGGTCGTTTAGATTTCCCAGAATGCACTGAGCCTCTACAGGTTTGTTCTGCTTCCTGTGTTAACAGGAAGTACCGGCGTTGCTGCGCTACGTATGAGAGCGCCTCTCTGCGGATGTACCGACTGGGTCGCACCGATACGATCCGATCGGCCTCGAACGCCTCGGCGTCCTTCGTCAAGGCCTTCGACGATCCCAGCAAGCAGGTCCAGACCCGGTTCTGCTCACTGCGTCATTCTGGTGTTTTCAATGTGAAGCTTTTTAATTTAATTAGTTCTTGTTTTTAATTTGATTAAATCTTGTTTTTGTGCTCAGAACCTGGAGAAAGTGGATCTGATGGAGAAAGCTGTGAAAGCTCACAGATCGTACACCAACATGGTGAGAGGAAGAACGAACGGCTGAGAATTTGATCACAATACTTTATGGTACCAACATAATGATCAAAATATTTACTTCAGTGTCTGCATGGCGCAGCATTTCTAAATCTTCCCATTTCAGACGAGTTTCTTCTGGACGCCACTTAGACATTTATCTTACTAAACAATTCAATTCAAAATACTTTATTGATCCCAAAGATAAAATTTATGCTGCTGCGTCTCATTAATTCAGATTCTACAGATGGATCTCCTGTAGCAGTCTGTGCTACAGGAGATCTGAAGAAGCCTCTGACTGAAGACTGTTTTAAAGAGAATGGTCAGGGTTGTCCATCATTTTCTTGATTTCTCACATTATTAAAAATAATGTGAAAAGTGTAACAATGGGGAGTAAAATAGAAGTTTTTTTGTTTTCACGTTATTAATTTGATCCTTAAAAACAAAAAGTTTGACTTTCCTGATGAACCTGAGCCATCCTTACTGAACTCGGTCGGTTCCTCTCATGTTTAAATGTTTTTATTTTTGATCAGGCGATCAGCGGGCAGGCCATCGACAGACACCTGCTGGGCCTGAAGCTGCAGGCGGCCGAGGAGAAACTTCCTGTCCCTGAGATCTTCAGAGATCCTGCCTACGCTAAAGCTCTGCACTACCGACTGTCCACCAGCCAGGTACCACCGGACCGGACCGCTCTGGGTCCAGAACCCGACCCGGATCTAAGCCCGACACCATAACAAATGATGCTGGATAATAAATTATCCCACAATTTGTAGCAGTAAACGATAATATTGTTGCTTTCAAGTAATATGCTGTAAAGCTTTACATTTTAATTAACATTTAACACTGAAACTGGAAAACGGAGCTACTTCCGTCTCCCTCGATATCTTTTAATTAAATGTTTTTCCTGACCTTCTCTTCTTGCCTTAGTGTTAATTAGTAGAAGCACTGCGTCCATTTTCCTTTTTACATCAGGTGCACATTGAAGCTTTAGCGCGTTATGTTGATAACTTAGCAGCTAACGTCAATGCTAGTCATCGTTAGCGAGCAGCTAAAGCAGGATGTTGACGTGACGTCATGCTGTAACCCAAACCTCTCCTGGTTCTGGACTCTGACCATCCCCGCCCTCTGGTTCCTCCTCAGGTCCCGTCTAAGACGGACTGCGTGATGTGCTTTGGGCCGGTGGTAACCGACGGTTACGGCGTCTGCTACAACCCCATGGACAATCACATCAACTTCGCCGTGTCGGCGTTCAACAGCTGCGGGGAGACGGACGCCGGCGGCCTGGCGGCGGCCGTGGAGGACGCTCTGCTGGACATGAAGGTTCTGCTGGACCGGACCCCCAGGCCCAAACTGTGACTGCTTCCTCAACCTGCAGGGGGCGCCGCTCTGATCAGCTCGTCTATCAACACTCTGCACTTTAAGATCCTCTGACTCTGATTATCGCATGAAGATGATTGATAAAATATCAGCTGGAAATGTTTAAATTCACCAGAAATAACAATTAGTTCATTTATTTCCTGAATTATTCAAAATGTTTTATAGGAATCGTTCAAGTGCTGCAAAAACAATCAGATGAAGTTAATAATCAATCATTTGAGGAAAGAAGGCCGTTGGTCCTTCAATATTTCACTGCACCTGTTTTTATATTTTTTGTTTTAAATAATTTTGTTTAAAAAGTCAGAATGTCTGTTTACCTAAAGCCAGTTTGGTCCAACATGTTCATAAACAGTTTGTAAAAAGTTACAGCAATAATTTGGGTTATTTAGTAATTGGAGGAAATTAATGGGTTTACTTTTCAGTGATATTTTCACCTTAATATTTATTAATTTATAAACTCCACAGTTTCAAACTAAATTTCAAAATGTGAACTACATTTTGAAATGTAGTTTGAAATGTTTGAACTACAAACATTTCAAACTCTGAAATGTTTGAAATTTCATAGTTTGATATTTCAAACTATGAAATTTCATTTGAAACTATGTAGTTAGTAAGCTAAGTCTCTAGTTAACCAACAAAATATTTAGGTTGTAAACTAAACATTTAGTTAGCAGGCTAAGCCTTCAGGTAGTTAAATATTTAGCTCCAAATATTTGGAAACTAAATATTGATTTGGCAAGGTAAATATTTAGTTGCAAGGTAAATATTGGTTAGCTAACTATTTTATTAGAGATAAATGTTTAGTTATCTAAATATTTACCTAGCTAAATTAATATTTGGCTCTAAAGTAAATAGTTACTAGGCAAATTAAATATGTAGCTCAGAAGCTAACATTTAAAAATGAATAAAAAAGTGAAAATATGACTTTAAAAAGTTTTCCCAAACTTTTTTGCTCTTTTAAAAGACTAAATAATCCAAATTATTGTTAATTTTTGTTTGGTTTCATATAAAGATTTAGAGAAAACTGTTGAGTTGACAGTTTTCTGATCCAGTCTTGGAGTTCTAAGGGAAGACTCGTCATCATGACCTCTGACCTCTGCTGGGTTTCCTTCAGAACCTGGGAGGAGGTTCTGGCTCAGATTGGACCGGTTTCTGTCCAGAAACCAGCGGCTTGTTGGAAGAAATCTGAATTAATAACTGGGTCCAGTTGTTGTTCCTCAGTTTGTATCAGATTTTAGATCAGCTGCTAATCATGAAGGTTTCTGTTCTTTTTTATAAATGTTTCCTGGTTTACAGCGGCGGCCATGTTTTCTTCCTGCTGTCAGATTAATGAAGACGTTCATTTAATAATTTACTGATAATTTGAGGGTCAGTTTGTTTAGTGCAACATTTTTTTTAACTGAAATAAATTAATTTAACATGAAGATTGTCTGTGCTGAAGTGATTGTATAAATGGATTTTTATCCTAAAAATAAGTACAGAATGTCTTTACTTATTTATATTATTTTATCTGTAATTGAACTTCACGTTTTTAATCCCCGTTGATGATAAACTTAAAACAGTAGCTTGGATTGGATTTAATATAAATATTCCTGTTTCTACAACAATGAGAGGAGATTCATCATTTTTCATGTGAAAAACAAAAACATGTTTAAGGAAAAGAAAAAACAAAATATGTTTCTTGTTGAAATATAGATTTCTGCTTTCATTCATGTCAGTTTTGGTCCTCCATAATTTTTGTCTTTTTCTAAAACAACAATTTTGTGGAAAATAATAAACACCATAAAGGATATACAAACTTATTAAATACAGCAGTAATTTTATTTTTTCCTTCAGTGACTAAATGTTGAAACGACTTTTGGTCCAAACATCAAACATTCTTTTCATTAAGTCTGCATTTCGTATTAAATTTTCTTTTTAATGATGTGGGGTTTATATTTAATTTAAATGTTTTCATTACATGCTAGTGGAAAACCAAAAAGGTTTCCAAACTGTGTGATTGATCTATTCAGTGTTTCTCAAGTTCCTGAAATAAACAATTGAAAATATTTTTAAAAGTAATGCAAGAAAAACAGATAAAAATGTTATTTCTGAAAAATAAAAATCAAATGGAGATAATTTAGTTAACTAATATTAATAAATCTACCTTAAAAGTATATTAGTAATGTTTGAGTTATTTTACTTTTTTCTGTGTTCATTTCCTGTCCAGTAGGTGGCGGCAATGCACCAACATAGTTGGTCTGACACAAGAAGAAGAAGTGATTGGCGCCCTAATCCAGCCTGCTGGAGCATCAGAGCATAACGAAGCCCGGTCAGCCTGGATGTTCACTCTGAGGAGCGACTGCAGTTATTTACCTGAAAATAAGTTGATTAGTTCTCTGATGAAGTTATTAGTCACTTTTTGTGCTTTATCGGATCTGCTGAGAGAATAAAAAGCTCGGTCCCTCTTTGGCTGCTAGACTCACTGCAACATCTGAGAAACAAAAATGGCGGCAGGAATCAGTGAGGATGGACCAGCCTGGTAATAAACACCCCCATGTTTTTACACTTTGCTTCGGTTTGGACTTTCAGCAATTGAGAAACAATTTATGGGGTTGTTAACCTTTTGAATGCTACTGTGTGGTTAACATTTGGCCCTGAGGCATTAAGCTTACAGCCAGTGGTACCAAAACTTTACTCTGGTAAAAAGTAAACATTGAAGAAATGACTCAAGAGTAAAATAGTATTTGGTTAAAAGTCTACTCAATTACAGAATAACTGATCAAATTATCAAACATTTAATATTTAAAAATTAGGTCATCTGACAGACCAAAATACAAAGAGGAAATTTTTATATTTTAAGGACTAAATTGACAATAAATCATATAAATAACAAAAATAACAGTCAGTCAGTTTCTTTCATTAAAAACACTTATAAAACTTTAACCCTCCTGTTATGTTCATTTCTGCGGTTCCTGGGTCCGTTTGACCCACAGAGTGTTGGATCATGTAATATTTCAGAAACCAAAAAAATCCTCCAAAACATTTTGGATCTGATTATTAACTCCAATACGAACTATTTCAGTCAATACTTGTGCAATGATGTTTTTTTATTTCTCACAAATAAAGGATCAATGACGACAACTTACTCATTCATTTGGATGTAAAAAATGAAATGTAATTTTTTTTATGTCCACTGTAAAAAACCTGGTCACAAACAAACAATAATTTCCTTGAAATTATTGTAAAAACGTTTTAGATTACATTTTTTATTTTTCAGTGGGTGATCTTTATCATTGAACTAGAGACACGTATCCTGTTCTGGGTCAAAGTGACCCGCTGATTAAAATCAGTGATGCAGAGAGTATTTGTGTTTTCCCCACTTCTGCTGAGTGAACGCAGCAACAGGAACGGTCTCACTGGCGCAAACAAACTGGAGTGAGACATACCTGCACTGGACCAAAGTCTGTGTGCTCCTGCATCAATCAGGACCTTCAGTGCCTGACCGTTGAGCTCCACAGAGGTCCCCATTAATTCATTCATTGCTCCAGCATTTTGAGTCTCTTTCCTGGGCACAAAACACATCTGGAACAATTAAGAGCATTTTGAGGGCACATTGGTTTGATATGACCCTCCTGTGCACATAAATGGACCTTTTCCCCTGAAAATGTCAGCCAAATTTCCACTAATGACTTGAAAGTAAAAAACTGGATAACAGAGGAAGGTGCTGAGTCACGTATGTGGAGGATATCTACAACCAACGATGAATTTTCTGACCTTCAAATTATTCTGAAAGGTCTAGAAAAGGTGTTGAAGGTTCTGTAGAGTCGGACAGCAGAGACTTTTGAAGAATACTCATCTTACTAGTTGGAAAGTCCATCAGGAAACTTAGTCATTTTAAAAAGAGATAATCACCAAAAAACCTACAGAAAGACACAGAATAAAACTCAGAATAACACAATATGTGTTCTTGAAAAAGCTCTTTGTTAACTTAGTACTTAAAATATTTCAAAAAATTATACAGATAGTCTATTGACATGACAGTACAATCTGAGAAAGTGAATCTTTAACTTGTGCTCAATAAAGATACATGTTGAGGAAAAAAAATGTAATTATTTTACAAAAGCAGAGAAACTGAAACTTTCTCATAAAGACAGGATTTCATTTCTGTTACTCTGAGTGGAGAAACTTTATAAATATAAAATGTTTCCTCAGTGAATCAGTTCAATCAAACCGTTTTGTTGTAATGAGTTTAAACATGCAGCAGGAAACCATCAGGTCTCCAGTATAAATGTATCTGATGATGGATTTTCCCAGCGGGCTGTGAAGGAGTCAGCCGGGCTGTAATACGACCCGTTTGCTTTTCTCTGGTTCTGAGGAACCGGTCGGGTTCATGACTCACTTTCTTCTTCTGCCAGCATCAAACTTATCAGGAAGACGTGGATTCACTTCCAAACGGAAACTTCTCCACATTTCATCCAGTTTGTTTTACTGGGATTTTAAGGGACAAACCAGCAGCAAGTGGCCCCTTTTACTCATTTGAGGGTTTTTAGTTAAAAATAGGATTTAATAATAATATTCAGACTTCTTGTTGCAGCATTTTCATCTCCATGTTTATTCATGTTTTTATTTCCATAAACTATGAAAATCCCTGAGGATTTTGCAGCCTAGTTATTAAATAAACATTGATATGAAACTACAGATAGACTCATAAATCAGAGGTTTTATTTGAGTCGGGATGTGGAAACGTCCTGAGTGGTTCTGCTTTTTCAGCTTCCTGAACCGAATCCTTCAGTCGGAGGAAAACTTGTAAGTTTTTCTAATGTTTCCTGTTTGTAGGAAACTTGCTGCATCATGAATCTGACTGGTTCTGGTTCTGATCCAAACCACTGCTGGTTTTCTGTGGAATCAGACGCTCAGTTTCTGCAGCATTAAAGCTGCTGCTGCTGTTTTAGTTTCAGGCTGAATCATTTCCAGTCACTCGGTTCTGCAGGTCCGATCCGGCCGCTCTGACTAACACTTACTGGAATGCAGCAGCTGCGTTTCCTGCTCTGAACTCCTCATGGATTTCACAACTGCATCAAACTCCCAGGGTTTGATTGGCTGCTGGGAGGAACACAACACTCACTGGATCCGCCTGAGTGGCCCGGTTCTGCCTGCTAACGGGTCAGAACCACAGCTGGAGGTTTCTCTCTGACAGCTGAATCCCTGCGGATCGTCCCGTTTCGGATCGACAGCATCTGGGAGCAAATCAGGAGTAAAATGATCCGGTTCTGGTTTCTGCTGCTGGTTCTGATCCGGCTGAGTCAACAGAACCAAACAGGTGTGTTTCTCCTTCGCTCTGGATTAAAGGGTGTTTAGATGCTCAGATTGAGGGATTATGGACCAGATGAATGGTTTAGGAATGAACCGACGTCAGAACATAAACAACCAGAAGCACAAAATGGTGGATTTAGAAACGGATTCAATCGTTTCTGCTACAGATTATTGAAAGGTTAAATATTGATTTATTTGTAAAACAAATTTTTAGTATTTGTTTGTGCTGGAATTATAAAATTACTACTTTACTCACTAATACTAGGACTTTATTCTCTTATTATTTCAGCTTTAGTGTCATCTGAGTTTTTCTCAGATTGTTTCTTTATTCTGATGACATAATGACTTTTCTCTCATGTTGTTATAATTTTGTTCTTGTGATCTTTATTCTCATTACGGCTTCATCATACTTTCATTTCATTTTCATATCCTGGCTGTTTTTCTTTGGCGCTCGTCATCCAGATTAAATCCAAGTTAAAGGTTTAAACTCAGCAGAGTTTCCCCCAGTGAACTAAAGCCTGGCGGGCCACCAGGCTGGTTGTGCTCCCACCAGGCTAAGTATTGTTTATTTATTTTTAAGACTTTATAGTTTGTGTTCAGGTATTAATCTTCTAATAATACATAATTATCAAGTGATATTTTCATATTTCCTGTCAACTGTCAACATTTTCTGACTCAAAAACCCAACAGGCCGCTGGACGGTCGACTGGACCGGCACCAAACTGCTCAGTATAAAAGTTGAATCTTCAGTGAAGATCAAAACCTTGAGCTCTGACCGTTACCTGACCTTTCCTCAGGTGTTTCTCAATGCGGGCCTCAGAACCTGACCGTCAGCCGATCGGACCAGACGGTTCTGGTAGAGTGGGAAGACGACGCGTCCTGCTCGGTTCTGAACGACCCGATTCTCTACAACGTGACGGTTCTGGTTGAGAACCGGGAAGTTCACTCAGTGAGTCTGACCCGATCGGGTTGATGAAAGCCCGTTGGGCCTGCTGCCTCTGACCCGCTGTGGAAACGTTTCAGGACGGAGTCTGGGTGGCGCCGGGCCTCATCGGGTCGACCCACTCCTGGAGGTGGACGTCTCCTCTGCCGATGGACTGCGCCGCTCACACCGTCAGGCTGAGGCAAATCAACAACCAGACAAACCGGCTGGACCAGCAACGGACTCTGCCGGGTCAGTACCTCAGAACCCAACAGTCCTAGTCAAATCAAGTCTAGTAGCTGGGCCCGTTTCAGCAACAAGGAAGTTCTACATGTTATCAACGTAAATAAGCAAATGTTGCTTCCAGTTACTGGATCGGGTCAGTCAGGGTTTCAGCTGTTTTACTGTTTTCTGGAAGTTTGTTCCAGATTTCTGGTTCTGGTTCTGGATGCAGACCAGAACCAGACTCTAGATCTGTAACTCTAGATCTGACACAGACTGTGCGTGCTGACTCTAATGACTCTGATGGCTCAGAGTCATCTGGTGACGTCATAAGGTTGTCATGGTAACTCATAACCTGATCTGCTGGAGGTACAGAACTGGAGGGTTCCAGGGCTGCGGTTCTCCGTATGGACCTCCTGTCCTCCGCTGTGGTTTAACGCCGATCTTCTCCTGCAGATAAAAACACCTTCAACAGAAACGTCTTCCCCCAGGACGCGGTGCTGGAGGCTGGCAGCTTGGCCACTTTCTGCTGCAACGTCCCAGACGGTCAGTTTGACCAAATGTATCTGGAAGGAAATACAGGCAACATCACCAAGATCAGTGAGCATAGATACGCCCTGACTGTGAGGCTGAAACCCCTCATGCAATCTGGTGCGACTGTCCACTGTGAAACCAAATCAGGAAGAGTTTATGGAGCTACTGTTTACATTGGCTGTAAGTAAGAAATGGCGTTCCCATGAGTTCCCTCTTTTTGGTGAGAAAGCTGAGATTTGTTTCTGTGCGTTCCCTGAATCAGACCCGCCTGGTGACAAAGACCTTCAGTGTGAAACTCGGGATCTGGAGTCGGTGGAATGCCATTGGAACGAAGGAAGAGACACGATGGTGAAAGTCAAGAGTCAGACAAGTTATCAGCTGGATGGAAGGTAAAAGGAAATGATGTCAGTAGATCTGTGAGCAGAACAATGGAGGGTCAGTTTGACCACAATTAAAGATGTTAGCACTGACCTTCAATCTGGGCAGGGTTACAGCCTAACCATCTGAGGAGAGGAAGATTATTCTCCAAGAGGAAAACATCTGTCAGGATCAGTTAGCAGGTTAAAGGTCATGACCCTGAACCAGTCTGGCTGCTTGCTAGTGCTGAAGGAGAAAGTTTCTTCTCTCTAGAAACAATATTGACCTGGAAACCTTTCAGTCTCAGCAACTCCTGGACTAGGAAACACAAACTGGGAACATATAACAGGCTAACCGGCATGCTAGCAAGTTTGTCTAAATATCTAACTGGCTAAATAACATGCTAATATGTTAGCCTGCATTTCTGATCAGTTAGTGAAAATATTGACAAGTGAATATGTTCCTTTATAGATATGAAAGTTAGTCTGTCTCACTAACTAATTGGTATTTTAGCAGATTTGAGGATGAGGAATGTTAGCAAGTCTATAAATGCAATAGTGCCACAAAAACATTAAACAATAAAAATGATCCCAAACACAGCAGCAAATGTGCAACAGGATGACTGTGATGGCCCAGTCAAAGTCCAGACCTAAACCTTATTTTGGTGTTGCAGCCCATGTGTCATCGGTTCGGAGTCAAGATGCTCTAAAAAGGTAAAGATAGGAGGCGGTGAGAGGAACTGGACTCTAACAGCTCAGAACGTTCTTGGAAAGGTGGAGATCCAAGACTCTGCAGATCTGACCAGAAGAGGTGCAGCTAGCCGCCGCTAAGAGCTGAAACCTCCTGGCTTCTTAAAACCAGTCCGGCTAACAGTTTCTGTGTGTTTCAGTTCGCATGTTTGCTCCACATGATGTCAGCGTTGGTGACGTAAAAGCCAGGAGTGTGAAGCTGAGCTGGAGCTGGACGGTGCAGCAGTACCACAACCTGAACCTGAGCTGCCAGATCGTCTCAGACGCAGACCGATCCGTACGTTTACAGGAAAGAAAGATGTCAGTTGGTAAAAATATTACGTTTAATCTCTGTTGTGTTGATTTAGGTTCTGCAGATCAAACATGGAGTCGGACTGAAGGAAGCAGTTTTAACTGATCTGAGGCCAAACTGGAAATATGAGGTGGAGGTTCGGTGTGGAACAGCTCAACATTTCTGGAACTGGAGCGACTGGAGCAGCAGAGTTTCCTTCCACACAGAGGGAGATGGTGGGTTTCTGAAGAAAACACAGAAACTCAGACATGAGTCTGAACAGTGAATCACTGACCTGTTGGCTCTGCAGTTCCTGATGCTCTGGATGTGTGGATGCAGAAGAAGGGAAACCAGACTGTGATAGTTTGGAAGGTGAGTCTTCAGCTTCTGCATTGTGAAGGTCTGCTAACCGTAACGTTCTCCAACACAGAAAGGTTTCAGACCCTCACAGTATCCCTGTTTCAATGTTTGTGAAGATTAGAAACAGCAACATTCAAAATAAATTCCTCAACTTTACAGAACTTCCTATGATCTCTTTAGATGATTTTGTTTATCTTTTCTGAGATGGAAACACATTTACCAGATAAGTTCTGACTTGGCTCACTTTCCCATCCACAGTGCCTTACTAGAGGCACGAAGCCCAGAGAAACTTCCAGTTCGGTTTGGGAGATTCTTCGTTTGCTAGTTAACCTCTACTTCCTGTTTATTGCAGGCATGTGCAGCAACATCTGCTGAAAATCCACTTCATTGTAGATTAAAACAATCAGAAGAGCCGTCTGCGTCTCATTCAGGCGTTGGAGCGACAAGCCCCGCCTACCTGGAGCCGCTACGTCTGCGGCGCTTTGGGGAAATTCTAGTCGGCCATCTTCCAGGAGCGTTATGGATTCAACACGTTGGAATTAAACACAACTATTTATGAACTGTGATGCTGAGAGAGCTCTGGTGAAAAAAACAAACCATCATCCTCCAACCACTTCCTGTCGTCTTCTTCAGCGTTTCCACCAGAAGTAACATCCGACTGTTGATCATGTGACCCGTGAAAGCGTTTCTGAGAAACCACCTCATGCTGACACACAACTTTTTATCAAAAAACTGTTGTTTCAGCAAATTTATTTTCGCAATTTCAATTTGCGCAACTTTATTGTTAAAGGAAACTTCGCTAGACGACTTCCTGTTTCTGAGGACACGACTGTCGATCCGTTTCATGTCAGTGGCTTTAAAGTTCTGCTGCTGGTTTTATGGTTGAATCCCAACATCTGACCTCATGCTTTCTTGTCTTTTAGTAAATGTACGGTCATGTTTCTCCGGTCTGTCGTCGTCTAACTGCAGCTGTTTCTGCAGAAGCTTCTGGCCGATCAGAACCACGGAGACGTCACCGGATATGAAGTAACCTGGACCAGAACCAGCGGCTCAGGTCGGCTCTACAAGGAGGAAGTCAATGCCAGCGTTCATGAGTACACTTTGAACGGGGATCTTGTTGTCACGGTAACAGCGAAGAACCAGCATGGCAGCTCCCCCCCATCGACCGTCACCGTCCCTGCAACCAGTCCAGGTACGATGGAGCCGATGGACCAGAGTCGATGTTTTATAGAGATAACAGATCCAGGTTCTGAGACACGCTGATCATCTGATCAGAACAGAAACACTCAGTTATTTTTATAATCATGATTCAAGTGGGTTTTTTAAATCTCCGTTCTGGGTTTGTTCTCTGATTCAGACATTCTCTGGAGCTTTGAAAGTTACTCAGATCAACAATTCTCCAGGGTTTAAGAAGCTTTTTAAGTTTATTTTTCTCACACTTTGGTGATTTTTCCTGATTTTCAGTCCAACCGTCTGTCAGATTTACTAACAGCTTCAGTTTCTGAAAGTCACGCCTCAAAGAAACTGGAAGGACAAGAACATACTTCATATTTTCAAATCTTTGTAAAATATGTAAAATGGAAGAAGAGGAGACGACCTCAGGGTTGGTCTTTCAGTCCAGGCTGAAAATCACAGCTTGAGACCAAAACAACCGTTGCTGGGTTTGTCAGGATGTAGAAGTCCAGTTGGTTTCCGGATCCAGATTAAACCTTTCAGATTTCAGTGAAACTCATTGGAGTCGTTCAGTTGGACCTGCTGGGTTAGGATTAGGGTTACCCTGCTGGCTCCTCCTGATGATCAGAAAGTTCTGGGTCGTTCGTTCGTTCCTTTGGTCAAACCAGAACTTCTTCTTCTCCACATCTCACCTTCAGCGTCTCTGTTTTCAGATGAAACCAGTATGAACCTGTCCTGCTTCACTGGGAGTGATGGGGGACTCGACCTGTCCTGGTCCAACCATTCAGAAGCTAGCTGTGGCTACATAGTGGACTGGTTTCCAGCGTTAGAGGATGATGGTGTTGACTGGTTAAAGCTGCTTCCCAGTGAGAACAGAGTCAGGATAAAACCCAGTGAGATCCAGTCCATGATCCAGTAAAGTCCTCAGCTGGTCTGTCCGTCCCGTTAACATGTCCTCTGGTTCGTCCTCAGAGAACGCCGCAGCCGGACGGAGATACTCCGTATCCATCTACGCCTGTACCGGCGGCGCTCCGCTGCTCCTGGAGAGGAAGGACGGCTTCTTCACAGAGAAACGTGAGGCAGCAGCTAGCAGCGTTAGCAGCAGCTAGCAGCTTTAGCAGCAGCTAACAGCATTAGCAGTGTTAGCAGCTTTAGCAGCAGCTAGCAGTGTTAGCAGCAGTAACAGCAGCTAGCAGCAGCTAGCAACTTTAGCAGCAGCTAGTAGTGTTAGCAGCAGTAACAGCAGCTAGCAGCGTTAGCAGTGTTAGCAGTAGTAACAGCATTAGCAGCAGCTAGCAGCGTTAGCAGTGTTAGCAGTAGTAACAGCATTAGCAGCAGCTAGCAGCGTTAGCATAGACGTCATTCCCTCATGCTTTACCTTCCTCTCTGTTCCAGAAATACAACCGGAGCTTTTTCAGTCTCTGTCCTATAAACTGCGTGGCTCTGATGTGGAGATCTACTGGGATCCGGTTCCTCTCAGAGATCAGCCTGCTTGTATCCATGGTTACGTCCTGTATTACTCTAAAAGCAGCGGTAAACCCATCAGCGTGACCACAGGTAACGCTCACCTGTGAGGCTTCAGGTTCACTCTGAGTTCAGTTCATAAACCTGAAGGCTGATTTTAAAGCAGGTTTATAAATCTGACTTTTTCATGTTCTGGTTCAGAAAACCCAGCGGACTCCAGCCTGACCGCCACGAACCTGCAGAGCGGCTCCTACACCTTCACCGTGGCGGCGCGGACCGCGGCCGGAGAATATGGCGACACGACCATGGAGGTTCTCCTAAACGACCCGGGTACGTCGCTTCCTTCCACTGCAGACCAAGCAAGAGCGGCCATGACGGTTTCCATGGTTTCTGTTTGGTAGAGATGCTGGAGTAGGGGATACGATGCTGCAGGCAGGCGCCAAGAGATGGAATAATGACTGTAATATTCATGTTTGAAATTCATCCATTTTGTTTGCCAAAGATCTTCTATTGTCCATCATGATGCATCACTAGTCCTGGCAGTAAAATATTTTCTCTGTTAGGAGTTTTAAACTTTGGCTTTAAAAACAAAACTGAGATTAAAATATTCACCTCAAGGCTGAAGAAGTAAAATAAATAAACCTCCTGTTAAAGGTCATTCTAGGGAATTATTTATAAACATTGTGACGCATCAGATTGTTTATATTTATGTTTCCTGTAAATGTTAGTATCAATTAAACAATAGCAAGAAGGATTTAGGGTCAAAGGTCAGGTGTCCTTTGAGCTTTTAGATGATAATATGCTGTAAAAAAACAATTCTTCGTTGCCATGGTTACACATCAAAACAACTATCTGAAAGTAAAAGCATAATATTAGAACCAGAGGGAATAATTATCCAGAAATCAACGATTGAAGCAGAAAGTCTGGAAAACGAAGCGCCGACCTGCTGCTGGCTGGTCAGAGAAAATGTTTCAATTTTAATGTTTTTCAGGCTGAAAACTGTGAATTACAATGAAAACAAATGAATCTGGATCATTTTTAGTGTTTTTTTTCTGAAGCAACCTGCAGGTTTCTGAAATGTTTTTCTTCTGCAGACGGTTTGAGCAACATCTTCATCTCCCTGGGCGCCATTTTCATCCTCCTCCTCTTCATCACAGTCCTGTGCTACAGACGCTGGGCCTGGTGAGAGACCGGACCCGGACAGACCCAAACAGAACCCATCATTTAGTCTCTGACTTTGTATTTGTGACCCAACAGCATCAAGGAGAAGTTTTACCCTGAGATCCCGAAGCCCAACATGGCCGACTGGTTCACGTCTCCTGTGAGTTCAGACTAAAAGTTTTCATACCCTGCAGAGCGTTTTGAGCTCAGGTATAAACAGGAAGTAATAATTGTGAAAAATAAGGAACATTATTCATTTTTTTAAATAACTTTGCAAAATAAATCTACACTGTAAAAATCTTACCGAATATTTTTGTCTACATTTTAAATATAGAAAATAAATAAACAAAACAAATAAAATCAATTATCTTAATTACCTTTTTGCTGTGAAATGATGAAGACGTCTCGATGTCTCCCAGGTGAAGAGCGTTAACCCTTACCTTCAGTCGGAGCTCGGTTGCCATGGCGAGGAGAACATGGCCGTCCCAGAACTGATCCTCAAACCTGCAGAGCCGCTAAACAACAACAACACCGAGCAGGAAGACATGGCTCTGATGTCACAAGCCCCGCCCCTCTACCAGCACAACCCGGCCCAGCGCCGCCACGCCGTCTCCACCGTGTTCCCCAACCTGACGTACAACCTGCCGGCGGCGGACCCAGAGCGGCCGGCGGGCCCAGAACCGAGCGACTACCACCCCCAGACCATGGCTGAGGTGTTTGGTCAGAACCGGGCGGCCCAGAAACCCTTCATCTGTGTTTCAGAGTACATCATGGTGACCAAATGAGCCGCACGTAAAGATGGAGGGAAACATGATGGAGACTCGACAGAATCTGGTGAATTAAATCTTTAAGGATGTGAATCCAACAATCTGATCCAAACATCAGAACTTCAAAATAAAACTCTGTCAGACCATCACAAGATGACAACATTACTCTCCAAGCATGTGGCGACAGGAGAGAGGAACAACAGAATCACTAAACTAGGAATGAAAACTGAACAAAACGTTACTGGGAGCAACAACAACTGGAGAGAATCAGGAAGTAATAGCAAACAGTAAGATTTATCACGGAAATCTTCAAATGAGAGCAGCTAATGTCACATCGCATGTAGCCTACAAGCTAGTATATAGCCTATAGGCTTATATGTAGCCTATATGCTAGTATGTATCCTCCAAGCTATGATGTAGCCTACAAGCTAGTTTCCTTCCATTTACATTCTAAATTACATTTGAAACCATCCTGAATATAAAAAACTTGAAATGTTCGGTTCTGATTCTGGTTCCAGTCAGAACCTGAAGACTTGATGAACCTTTCCATCTTCTTTTTGTTGTTCATAAATGAAAGATTGTAATATTTTTAATGCAAACAGAACAGGCTGAGACACGTTGCTGCTGTTTTAAATGTTTGGCAGCTGGAAGACTTTAACTAGGACTTGGACTCATTTTTCTGCTGTTTTTTAAAGCAACTTAAATTCAACAGTTGAAATGTTTGTAGATATTAAATCTGTGTGAATTATTTTTGCTGTAAATAAATCCTGCTGGTTTGTACTGAGCAGCTGGTGATGGCGCAGAGCGAACAGCAGGGGGCGCCAGAGCTACATAAAGTTTATTTTCTTTACTCTTTTTTTTAATGTTTTGACAAATAAACACTGAAGCAGCTTTAAGTTTTTGTAAAATGTTATAAATGTGTTTAACAAACGAATTATAAAATGAATCAACAGATTGAATTGAGCAGTTTTTTGTGTTTGTATTTTTCAGAAATAAAACAGTTTGTGTTTCTGACTGGATCTGTAAACCTGAATAAAGTAAATAATTATCATAAATCAGAACTAAAGTTTCTTCTTTCAGGAGTGAGAAGCAAAATATTAATTTTTACCCAACTAAAGTAAAAATATTAAATACATTCAGCTCCTGTTTAATAATAATCTTTGAGTTTTTAAAGGTTTTATTGGCTCTAGTGGATTTTATTTGATAGTTAATTGACAGGAAAGTGGGAACTGAGAGAAGGGAAGACGTGCAGTAGAGGTCGGAGGTCGCCAGGCCAGGAATCGAACCTGTGACGGCTCCATATGTGGGTTGTGCTCAACCCCTGCGCCACCACAGCGCCCCCTGCCTTTCAGTTATTTTAACATTTGAATTACAATCCAAAAATCTGCTAAAAGTTGATATATAATATTTTGAACTTTGATGAAATGTAAGAAAAACAACATAAGGAGATAAAAAGTTCAGTCAGCAGCGATTTATTCTGATCTAAATCTGGTTTTATGAACTTTGACCCCAAATCCCAGAGCAGAAGGATCATGGATGTAGAGCAGGAGGAGGAAGTCCAAAGCGTATCCCCTACTCCAGCATCTCTGACCAAACAGGATTTAAACAGGAGCAGCAAAAGCAAAGGAGCTGGATGAGCAACTGATGATGTCAGATGCCTGGATGTTAAGCTGCTAGCATGTTAGCATTAGTCTTCAGTCAGAGGCCTCTTCAGATTCGTTGCAAGACTGGCTGCTACTGGAGATCCTTCTGGCCAGCAGCATCAAATAAACAGCTCCGAGAGAAAACTGATATTTATTTTATTTGGTTTCTGTTTAGGATAAATAAATTATTTTAAATTAAATTAAATGATTGAGAAGCAGAAAAAGGCTGCACAGTGGTGCAGTTGGTAGCACTGTTGCCTTGCAGCAAGAAGGTTCTGGGTTCGATTCCCGGCCCGGGATCTTTCTGCATGGAGTCTCCATGTTCTCCCTGTGCATGGTGGGTTCTCTCCGGGTACTCCGGCTTCCTCCCACAGTCCAAAAACATGACTGTCAGGTTCACTGGTCTCTCTAAATTGTCCCTAGGAGTGAGTGTGTGTGTGGTTGTTTGTCCTGTTTATCTCTGTGTTGCCCTGCGACAGACTGGCGACCTGTCCAGGTGACCTGTCCAGGTGACCCCGCCTCTCACCTGGAACGCAGCTGGAGAGGCAGCAGCACCTCCTGACCCCATTAGGGACAAGGGTGAACAGAAGATGGATGGATGGATGGAGAAGCAGAAAAACAGAAACATGTTCAGAACATTCTGGATTTTAATGAAATGTTTGTAGATTTGGGGAGAAAACAGCAAAACTCGACTCAGACTGACGATTTCACAACAAACTGATTCGATCCAAACAGGCTGAGGAAGCTCCTCATCTTCATCCTCCTCATCCTCCTCCTCCTCTGAGCTGCTTTCGGTTTTCCCTCCTGGTTCCCCTCCAGCTTTCTGCTCGTCCTCCAGATTGGAACCACTTTGTGTTTGGATGTTTGTTGTTTGACGTCGTTGCCGAAGCGAAGCCTCAACTCCTCGTGTCCCGAGCCGCTCGACGTCACCGCCTGCTGGCTGCAGTGATGTCAGCGCCGCTAATGAGTCTCAGATGTTTGAGGCTTTCTGCTTCCCTCAGCGGTCAGAACCTGAAGCATCTTCACTCCTGGAAACGGCTTTAATAACCAGGAGGAAGTGACTCTGAAAGATGTAAAAATGAAGTTTGGAGGAAAAATAAATCAGAACCATTTTTGTAGGACTGATATAATTCAGAAGAATGAAACAATCCACCAGAAAAAATCCTGAATTTTCTGCAGATTAAAGTTGAAACTGAATTAAACTAAAAGCAAAATGAGGTCATGTTGAGTCTGGAGGAGCTGCAGAGAGCCGCAGCTCAGGTGGAGGAAAGTCTGCTGCAGAAATCAGTTGCAGTTTGATGAGAGAAAGTAGAAAAAGTTTCCTTAAATGCAAAAACTAGAGCATTCCCAACATGGTGGTGGCAGCATCATGCTGAGGGAAGCAGGTGGAACCTGAATCCAGAACAAGAAAACCTGCAAAAAAAATGATTATAAAATCCAATCTGTTTTTAAACTATTAGTAAATAAGCAATAAAATAACTAAATTAAATTTTATATCTGATGCTCCAATTTCTGATTAACTGCAGTCAAATTTATTATTAAGCTAACATAGTTAGCATAGCGTAAAATGGCTGACGAGTCATCAGCCTGCTGCTGTGGGAGAAACTTCAGGAAAAAAACCTTAAGAACTCCTAAAATCAGAGGTTGAGGTTCAAATGATTATAATTATTAAATTATTGAATAAAGTTTTTGTAGCATCATCTGGGAGTCACTGCCCACAAGCTAACACTGTTTAGGAGTTATGACTTCTCATAAACCTGCTTAGTGAAAAACAGGTTTATTTGGTAGAGTGGCCTAGTCAAAGTCCAGACCTAATGTTAACTGTATGAATCGTTTCAGTGTGTTTATAAAAACATTGTTAAAATACCAAAACAGTTCTTTCACTTGTTCCATCAGTCATGTCTCCTTAGACTGGCTGTGAGCCCGCGGTGTGTGTGTGTGTGTGGTGGTGTGTGTGTGTGGTGTGTGTGTGTGTGTGTGGTGGGGTGTGTGTGTGGTGTGTGTGTGGTGGGGTGTGTGTGTGTGTGTGTTCTGCTGCTCCACCTATAGTTACAGTAATTACTCCGGCTGTGACAGAACCAAACAGTCGTTGCTCAGTCGTCTGTTTTCTGACTTCATTCTCTGAAGCTAATCATTTAGCGACAAACAGGATCAGATTCTGGTCCAGACCCGGTCCTGTCCGGTTTGGTCCGGTTCAGAGGATCCGTGGAAACTGGAGTTCCCAGAACTGAAGAGGAACTCCAGTCCGTTTACCTAGAAAATCCGGTTCTGGTGTGAACGCTAACCGAACTCTGACCTGGTTACAAACCTCGGTCTGAGTTCGGCTGAAGAGAACTCTGGTTCCAATATGGACTACAGCGCAGGGCATTCTGGGTAAATAAAGCCAAAGCTAACGTGTTAGCCTAGCGCTAGCAGCAGAAATGTCTCCTGATCTTTAGCCAAAGACTAAAGAGAAATCCTCTAAAATCTGATCCTCCATCTTGTTTCCATCTGGTGAAACAGGAAGTTGCTCTCAGTGTTGTTTCCTCAGTGGTTCTTGTGCAGCGCCCCCACAGGCCAGGAGGGGAACAGGTCCTCAGAGGGTTTGGAGCATGAAAAGCTCTACAATGTTCTGGTCCACTGGGCTTCAGAAAGCCCAGTGGACCAGAACCAGCAGGTGACACGGTGACTGAAGCTTCCTCCAGACTGAGACCTCGATTCATGAATAAAATCTAAAACATCCATTTGAAAAGAGACGTTTGGACTGAGCAACAGTCTGGTTCTGGTTCAGAAGGTTCTGGTTTGGTTGTAGCTTCATCTGTGTTTTCATGTCTCTTAACGCTGTGACTCCAGCTGAAGTCATCCCTTCTTCTACCACACTTTTTCCCTCCACTCAACTTTCTGCTGAAATGTGTGAACGCTCCGTTTGCGGTTTCTCCAGCGGATCGAAGCAGAACTTCTGGGTTTTAATAAACATCCAGTTGGACCTTTAAAATGATTCTGATGAGAAAATCTGACATTTAACCTGAACTTCACTATAAATGTGTAAATGAGGAGAAAACATCATGGTGAGTCACTCTGGGAGTGTGTGTGTATGTGCGCCTCATGCTGAGGGGTGTGTGTGTGTGTGTGTATGTGCGCCTCATGCTGAGGGGTGTGTGTGTGTGTGTGTGTGCGCGCCTCATGCTGAGGGGTGTGTGTGTGTGTGTGTGCGCGCCTCATGCTGAGGGGTGTGTGTGTGTGTGTGTGTGCGCGCCTCATGCTGAGGGGTGTGTGTGTGTGTGTGCGTGCGCACCTCATGCTGAGGGGGGGGGGGACGCGCGCGCGTGTGTGTGTGTGTTCAGTCTGACTCACCCCGCTCTCTCTCTCTCTCTCTGTCTCTCTCTCTCTTTCAGATTATCAAACATTATTCCTCCTCTCCTCTCTTCCCTCTCGTCTCTCCGGGGTTTTTCCGCTCCGGTACCGGTTCGGAGGTTCTGCAGGTGAGTCCGGATGATGACGCGCTCGGTTTTGTTGCCTCTGAACTTCACGGCAACTTGAGAGATTTTTAATGAAAAGACGAGAAACGCAGATTAATTTGAATGCATAGTGGATGATTTGTGTCGCTGCTTTTAATTAATTATTCCTGTTTTAACCAGAAACTGAAACATTTAATTCAGATTTATTTGGTTTTTTTCTTGTCTTTAATGTAGAAACATCTTTAAATGTCTCAGTGACTCGTTTATTGATCATATTTACTGTATTTAACTCAGAGTTCTGATTATCAAATTAAAGACTTTTTATTTGAAATCTAAAGTAAATAAAACAGAAACGTTCTTTAGAAAGAGTTCGGTTCGGACCGGAGAGCGTTCAGCTGCTATTGCCTCATCTGTCCACTAGAGGGCACCGATCAGTATAATGGCCTTTAAATTACAGTAAAAACAGATTTTTATTGTCTTTCTTATAAAAACAGGTGATGATTCGTTACAGATTTATTTGTTTCATATTGGAAACATGATTTACATTTTGACTTTTTATCTTTTTTCTGACTTCAGTTTGTTTTGATTTTATGTGACAGAAAATGATCATGAAGCAGAAGGAAAATAAATTCTGAAAAGTGCGGAGTGCTTTTATATTTAGTCAGCTTTAAACTTCTACAGTCTGAATCTTTAATTTAAAACATTTCCGTCGGGTTTGAAGGAGAACATCAGTTTTAAAATCTTTCTACAGATTCAGGTCCAGACTTTGACTAGGCCGTTAAATGAGTCAGCTGTGAGACATCCAGTAATACCTCTGGCTGGATGTTAAGACGTTTTTCTTTTTTTTTACAGATCAGCTTCCTCCACGCTAAACGTTTAATTTTTTGCACTAGATTTTATTTGGGGGCATCAGAGTAAGGGCTGAGTATAAATGCATGCCACACTTTACAGATTGTATTGTTTTGTTTTTCCGTTTATAATTATTTCTTTCACAGAAAAACCCAACAAAGTTTCTCAGTTATTTAGTTTTCTATTTTTTAAGGTTTTGCTAAAGATGGCTCGTTGTCCAAATATTAAAATACATGTCAGCCGCACATTTCAGAACATTTTCATTCGTCCATCTGGGTCACAGAGACGCAGCAGGTGAAAGTCAGAAGGGATTCATGGCTCCTCCTGGATTTTCCTGGATTTCCCTGGGTTTTCCTGGATTCCTCCTGGTTCTGGACGGGCTCGGCGCTGTGGTCCAGACAGGAAGCGCCAGTGAGTAATTCGTTTCCGTGTCGTGGAGAAATCTCCTTCCTGATCTCACTGAGTTTCATCACCGCTTCAGAAGAAAAACGTCGGATCGGCAGCGGGGAAGTCGAGTCGGTCGCCTTGAGGGAAACACCAGCCGATGCTGCAGCTCATTATGGGATGGACGAAACTGCTTTAATCTGAAAATGTTTGATCCGATTCAGAATCCTATTGGATTCCAGTAGCAGTCAGTGTCACAGTAAATGTGAAGAGGCCTCTGACTGCAGACTGACATGCTAACAGCTCAACATCCAGCAGTAGAGATCATGTTTCAGTTGTTAGCTAGCTCTGCTAATCCTCATCCTTTGTGCCTTACCAGAGGCGCCAGACATGTGGTTCAAGTTGCTTAGCAACCGCTACTTCCTGTTAGCAACAAATGTGTTGATTAGATGTTGAAATTACATAATAATAATAAAACACGTTGCAGTTATATGAGGGTAAACTTTCCATCTTTTGCAGATGGATTTGATTTTAGCAGAAAATGCAAAACCAGGATTTCAGGGAACGATTAGGGAACGGTTCTGCTGGTTCTGTTGTTGACGGTTCTGTTGGTTCTGCTGGTTCTGTTGGTGACGGTTCTGTTGGTTCTGTTGGTGACGGTTCTGTTGGTTCTGCTGGTTCTGTTGGTGACGGTTCTGTTGGTTCTGTTGGTGACGGTTCTGTTGGTTCTGCTGGTTCTGTTGGTGACGGTTCTGTTGGTTCTGCTGGTTCTGTTGGTGACGGTTCTGTTGGTTCTGCTGGTGACGGTTCTGTTGGTTCTGTTGTTGACGGTTCTGTTGGTTCTGCTGGTTCTGTTGGTGACAGTTCTGTTGGTTCTGTTGGTGACGGTTCTGTTGGTTCTGTTGGTGACGGTTCTGTTGGTTCTGTTGGTTCTGTTGGTGACGGTTCTGTTGGTTCTGCTGGTTCTGTTGGTTCTGTTGGTGACGGTTCTGTTGGTTCTGTTGGTGACGGTTCTGCTGGTTCTGTTGGTGACGGTTCTGTTGGTTCTGTTGTTGACGGTTCTGTTGGTTCTGCTGGTTCTGTTGG
>CAEGAG010173747.1:0-34176 GCA_903067065.1 Brachyrhaphis terrabensis
GTCACCGCGCTTTCTGATTGGCTACCTGTCACATTCTGCGGGCTGCGTTCAGTCAGGGAAAACAATGTTGAATATACATTGTTATATATGTTGAATATTCGTAAAGGGAAAATCGGGGCAAAAAAAAAAAAAAGAAGACGCCCCCCCGCCCCGGTCCGCAGCAAAAATTGCCAAGTCTCAACCGGTCCCGGTAATAAAAAGGATAAAAACATATGAAGAAGCAATATTTTGCATGTATATTGAAATAAAGAAAAATTATTCAACCAAAATAATTAAGTGATTGTATTTAGTACACTAAGATCTAATTCCTAATTATTTAAAAAGAAATGGAAACTGATTCCATTAATTCTACTCTATAGCTATAAGGGGAAAGTAGAAAGTCTACTGATAACAAATTGAGCAATTAAAGTATCAATGCTAGTAGGTAGCTTTTAACTCTTATAGGCTTACATGGACTCGGAGAACTTTAAATCAAGGGCTTTAGTACATAATTCGGAGATTTTCGCGTCATTCTTGCCCTGAGCAAGATGGCGTCATATTTTTAGCAGAGGGGTTTTCAGAATAAAACAAGCACCTTGAAATTTGTTTCAAAAAAGATTATTTTGGACTTGAGACAGATGTTCCTTTCTACCATTTTTTATTTTTATAGTGTCATAATCCTGACTGTTAATACAAACAACCATTCCATTGTTAGTATTTATCGTATAAGACGACACAGCCGTAGGCTTTGTCAATATAGGACGTAAAATACTTTCGAAAAAAATACTTCAGTCACGCAACATAATTTATTTTGTAGTCGTTTATCCACTTACTGCTCACTGTGTCGAATATTCTTGTCACTTATTCTGAAAGGATGACACGGAAGTTGTTTCCTAGCTGTTTCCTAGGGGAGGACCCGCGTTTCAGCTTAAGTTTTGAGAGAAGTATTTGCTGAACACCCAACAATGGCGGATGTTTCTATTGACAGTTTAATTCTGAAGCTGCACGATGTGAACGCAGTAAAGTTCGGAGAGTACAAGCTAAAGAGCGGCTTGCTGACACCGATTTATATCGACCTGAGGGTTCTGGTTTCCCACCCTGCCCTGATGAACCAGGTAAGCACGTGTAGAGTCCTTCCCGCTAAACAGCGCATGCTTGGGTTGAAACTATCAAAATATGGCATAAACTCCAGAAAACTTCGCTTGGATTTTGTTTCCAGGGTAAACACTTACAAAATAATCAAAATTAATCTTTGTTGGTATTGGTTTGTCTACACGAGTGCGACAAAGTCCTCTTAATGGATTGGTTTTCAGTAAATCACTGGCTTTATCTAAATTTTCCAGACTTTAAGGATTTGTGAAACTGCTTATCACTGGTGACTTTACCCTGTTTGGACTGATCTGGTTCAGAAACAGAGAGCAATGTTCTCTATGCAAATGCATGAAATAATCTGCGGTTCTTCTCGTAATAAGGCGAAGATTGCTTCGACTTGTGTAATCAAGAGTTCAGCTTGAATAAAATGTTACTGAATAAAAAAAAAAATGCAATAATTTTTGAAAGCTGTTCTTTGTAAACTACATTGCAGCAACTTTTAAATTGATCTGATAGGCTCAACATGATACATTTTCTCTGTAAACATGGAGAAATGTTAAAAAGTAGGTGGAACTATTGTTTAAAATATACATTTTGAATTAGTGATGCATTTGAACTGCTTGAATAAAATATTGAATTACAGAAGAAGCTGCAGTAACTGTATTAAAGATCCTCTATGGAATGGTATTTGTTTAAAATAAAATATATAAATAAAGAAAAAGCTGCAATAATTGGTAGATGCTATACTTTACTGCGCTGCATAGTATTTAACAGTCAGACATAACATTATGACCACCTACCTAACAGTGTCTTTGTTCCCCATTTGCTACCAGTGTACAAGTGACCCATCATGCACTGACTCTGGTAGACTCCTGAAAGTGTACTGTGGTTTCTGGCACAAAGATGTTAGCAGAACATCTGCTTTTACAGCATTTAAACGATCTTCTGCTCCAGAAGATGAAATATGATGCAACCACCAGTCTCAGATCTAAGTCCAGGTCCTTTTGTGGAACAGTAGATTCCCATCATGGAGCAGCTAAAAAAATCTGCAGCTACCATCTGATGCAAAAATTGCTTCTGATATCTTATTGGATCTATACCTAAAATCAAATCAAATCAAATTTTATTTGTATAGCACATTTCAGCAGCAAGGCATTTCAAAGTGCTTTACATCATATCAGAAACAGCAGCAGTGAGAACAATAAAACAACAATAAAAAGAAAAACAAAAACATTAAAAAAAAAACAAAAAAAAAACTAGAAGACTGAAAGCAAGTGGGGATCTAACCAGTACTGGTATTGTGTACCGATTAAGTTGTCTGAGTTTATGCATTATATTTAATCTAGTCCTGATTCCTTAATTTTGTCATGGCAACTGTTTTGCAGGGATAACGAACCCTATTCGGCGCTGGAAATAAGTGCGGTTAAATAAACACCCAGGTGACCCACAGTACCAAGGCTCAAAGACCATGACCACTATAGTTTAGTCTTGAAAAAGATTGTAAACTTGCTATCCCTGGTAAACAAAGTGCAGATCAAAGAGGGGACAAGGTTATAATTAGAAGAAAAACAGACTAAACCTTTATATCTGCAGTTAAAACGTTCCAGTTTCCCTGGTTTTTGCAGGGATTTGTGTAAATGACCTGAAGGCATGAGAGGGGATCGGTGTTACATCTATGACTGCACCTTTTCCACATAGCTTGTCTTGTGTTTGTGGAGAAAGGAAACTTATAGCTACATTTCAGCAATTGTTAAAATGATGTGGGACCTTTATATGCAGATCGGAGAACTGAGGATGCAGCTTTAGTGAAGGCCACCAAACACCGTTCGTTTTGCTCTTCTTCACAGGTTTCGAGCGTCATCTACCAACGAGCGCAGGAAGAGAACCTTCAGTTTGACTCGGTGTGTGGGGTTCCGTACACGGCCCTGCCTCTGGCCACAATTATCTGCTCAAGACACGAACTGCCCATGCTCATCAGGCGGAAAGAGGCTAAAGACTATGGTGAGCCTATTTCAATTTATCAAGCTCTCAAAACACAGAGTCAGGCTAGCTTCTAATCAGAAATACACTATTTTGGTTAGTTTTCTTATATAGCAAGGCCCAGCTGGCGGTCAGTTTGTCCCCTACATCTTTCTTATGTAATCTTCCTGTAGGAACTAAGAAGATGGTGGAGGGGTCATTTTGTGAGGGAGATACGTGTTTAATCATTGAGGACACAGTGACCAGCGGTAGCAGCATCCTGGAGACGGCAGAAGTTCTCCATAAAGAGGGGCTGAAGGTGAACAATCACTGACGTTTAGACACTGCAACACGAAGCTTTTTCAAATAAATTCTTCTAAACGGTGTGCTGTTTATGGGTTGTCTCTGTTCTACATGTTCCAGGTGACAGATGCCATTGTGTTGATGGACAGAGAGCAAGGCGGGATGGAGATGTTAGCATCTCGGGGAATTCGGCTCCTGCCCATCATCTCCATGTTTAAGCTGCTTGATGTGCTGCTTGCAGCTGAACGCATCGACGCCCCAACAGCCCAGAGTGTCCGCAAGTTCATCCTGGACAACAACACTTTCAGGTATTGAAAAAGGTTTTTTTTGTTTGGTTTTCTGCTGGGTGGCTGTCAGAACTGAGAAAGTCATACCTTTGGGCCTTAAAAAAACACATAAATATTCCTAGTTTTCCAGTTCTCATTTTATGCTTAATTAACTCTTGTGTTTTTCTTTTTGAGATATGTGCTGGCAACATCAAGTTTCTTCTGTGATTTGTTGTTGTGACTTTATTTTGGGTTTGTTGCTCTTATGCACTGTTTTTGGTAGTTTTATGGTTGCATTGTAGCGCTGTATTTGGTGGGAAAATAGTTCAAAATGGATTAAAAAAAAGCTAATAGAGGTTGGGAAAAAATATGCCTTTAGCTTTTGCCTTAAAGCTACAAAAAGCTGCTGAGATTGACCTGTTTCATCTTTCATCAGTTAAACTCAAAATATCCTCTTTACATAATTTACTACCAGTTTTTTTGCTATAGGAAAGCATAGCATATGCTTGTTGAGACAAGCATATATTCTTGTCTCAACAAGTCATAATTTTTAATAATGACAATTTTTTTAATTTTTTTTTCCTCCACTATGCTTTTTGTTTTGGTCTATCTTATAAAATCCCCCCAAAATACCATGAAGCTAGTGGTTGCCTTATTGCAAGATATAAAAATCTAAATACTTCTGCAAGTCACACTGAGTTAGCTTCATGTTTATTGTGTCTTTCAGGCCTAAGAAGACAAACGGCAGTGATGCTCCAGCTCCCAAGAAGCCATGTGTTGAACCAAAGCAAATTTTGAGCTATGCAGACAGAGCAGAGCTGCCAAGTATGTAATATCCACCTATTAAATCAAATTGCTTGCTCATTTGGTATGCTAACATCAGTTGGTTTGCAGAAATTCACCCCCTGGCATCTAAACTGCTCAAGATCATGGAGGAGAAGCAGTCCAACCTTTGCGTCTCCGCTGACGTGACGAGCAACAAGGAGTTGCTCCTGCTAGCCGAGTCTCTCGGTCCAAAGATCTGCATGTTGAAGACTCACTGTGACATCCTCAAGGTAGAAGAGAAGCACTTTGTTGCTTAAAGAACGTGGTAGAATAATTTAAACTCATGTTTTATGTACCATCAGGATTTCACAGAAGAGTTCAGCCAGAAACTCCAAGCTGTGGCTGAAGAACACAACTTTCTCATCTTTGAAGACCGCAAGTTTGCTGACATTGGAAGTACAGTCAAGCATCAGTATGAGGGTGAGATCATGTTAGACAATTCTTCCTTTTGCGAAAGAGCAACCAGATGTATAAAATATCTTCACAGTTGAGCTGAATTAGTGTTTGTTCTCTCCAGGCGGTGTGTTCCAGATCTCGTCTTGGTCCCACATCGTTAACGCCCACGCTGTGCCTGGGCCCGGGGTCGTGAAGGGCTTGAGCGCTGTGGGGAAGCCTCTGGGCCGAGGCTGTTTGCTCATTGCACAGATGAGCTCCCAAGGCTCTCTGGCTACTGGCGAGTACACACAAGCTGTGGTAAGCACCTTTCTGCTGAGGTCTTCTTATCACAATACATGATGCTTCAGGGTTTACTGCAGCTTTGTTTCTTTTCTCTCCAGGTGAAGATGGCAGAGGAAAACTCAGACTTTGTAATTGGGTTCATTTGTGGCTCTAAGATGACTGAAAAAACAGAATTTCTCCACATGACTCCTGGTGTGCAGATTAAGGCTGGAGGTAAACTTCACTTCATGTCAGTTTGTTGTTTCTTTGTTATGGGAAACAACAAAGAAACAATCTGAATTTCTTTGTTCAACAGGTACCATGATTTAGGTTTTCTGGTTTGTAGAGATGTTTGACGGATAGCATTGTTTTTCACACTTCTTTTGTTTAATAGTTTATACAATTATGTGATCATAAAACCTTAATTGCTGGTAATTTAAAATGTTTTTTTAGTCTTTTATTTTTAAATTGCAAAGATTTAATGACACTTTCCCAACACAAGGTGGTGCTGTTGCTTTAGAAATTATTTGTTGACCCTCTCATTCATCTCTCTTTCTTATTCACAACTTTCCTGATCTCCCTGTGTTTTTTGTCACCCAGGGGATTTGATGGGTCAACAGTACACAACCCCAGAGGACGTGATCTACAACAAAGGCTCAGACGTCATCATTGTGGGACGAGGCATTTTGGAGGCGACTGATAGGCTCGAGGCTGCCGAGTCGTATAGAAAGTCGGGCTGGGATGCCTACAAGAGGAGATCAGGTCAGATTGACCAGTAAGATCTCAGGAGTTTCATCATTGTGTTGAACTACAACTGTCTGCATAGGTGGGCAGCAAACATTCAGGGGACATTTCAACCTACATGGTTACATCTAATTTTTTGTATGAAACATACCTTTCTAAAGAAAGTGTTTTTTTTTTTTTTTTTTAATCAAAGTGATTTAATATAAGTGGTGTGAAATATGTATCACCCTTCAATTTTCAGTTTTGTGAAAGATCCTGAAGGCTTTGCTGCTAAAGCAGGAATGCAAAAATGTAGAGATCGCAGATCAGGCTTTTCCTGGCCAATATCGATTTTCAGTTTTAATGTGCTGTAACCTCTACAGCACATTGCTTGATAGAGGTAGTCATTTTGAATCCATCTAAATTGAAAAAATAATCAGTTTATTGTATGCATCAAACTAAACATCCCTCAATAGAGTGCATTGCTGTGCATTCTGCCAGTTGATGTGTTTATATTCTAAAATTGGTGGGAGTTCTTAGTTTTGATGCATTTAATCACTAGGAAAAATTTTTAAATTTTTTGTTTTCATATTTGATCAACTAACCAAAATACCTTTTTTTTTCTCTCACTGTCTTTTGATATGATTTCCTGTTGCTCCAACACAATTTACCATGATTTACTACAAATAATCACTGGTGACTATGATTATACATATGTTGATTTGATTTCATGGCATTTTAAAACACAGAATCTTTGCTGCAGTATTTTTTGTAACTCGAACTCATAAAGTATTAGATGAAATTGGAATTTGGCCACCTATGTGTTTGATCAAAAACCTAAGATCTTTTGTTTTCATGGTTAGTATTAGAAATATCTAAGAACACTCCTAAAAATGTGAACAACGTTTATAGTGTGTGGCCTACTTAATAATTGTATTTTCAATCTAACTGTGTTTTAGGACAGCTTTACGACATCAAATTGCTGTTGACTGAAGAGCCGAAGTGAACAGAACCTGATTTATTGCTGTATTGAGGACCAATGTTTTCCATTCATTCTTCATAATATAACGTAAAATTAGGCAGCCCAGGAGTTGCGATCTGATTTGATAGGTGTTTGAACTACAACACATTAAATCACTGAAACTGCTTGTAAAATGAGACAGAAATTTAATCTTGTATTGTAGCTGCTTCTGTACAGGGCCAGTGTTGTCCTACGGGCTTTACTTGATAAAATGTTATTTTTACAGTACTGTTGTTAGATCTTTGTATTTCATGGAAACAAGATTTTGATACATACAGGAAATGTATGCAATTTGCTTTAAGTGCTTTGCAAAGCTAGGAAACTATTAAAAACAAACTGTATTACAAAATAAATAAATGTTGATTTCCACAAATAACCAGAGTGGCTTTTGACATTCTGTTCTTTTTTTTTTTTTTTTATCTTATAATCTGGAGAGACAAATTTCTGTCTGGCCAGCACTGCAAACTCCATTTTATAAGGCCATGATTACAAGAATATGTAACCACAATTGGTGTACGTAATCTGTAGTTTGTTGTTCTCCTATTTGAAAATTTTAAGCTTTAATAGTAATTTTAATTAAATACAATTCCTGATTTCAGTTCATGTACATTGATTATTTAGGTTAGAAATTTGAAACCCTGTGAAAAATTTTATCTTTTAAGTGTAATGTGTGAAAAAGCTTGTCAATGTTAAAATATTGTGATTTCTTCAGTTTGCTTTAGATCAACAAAATCTAGAGGAAATTGAGTTGGAAGACAAATGTATGAAAAGTTTAAAAACTTTCTAAACTAGGTTTTATTTCTACATACCTTCTAAATGAGTGATTTGTTGCAGATTATAAGTAAATTCAGTTTTTCATAGTATCTTAACATCTCTTTTACATGTCACATTTGTATATAATAAACCTTGTGGAAACATTTATGCATTTTAGAGTACTAAACCATGTTCAGATATTGATTTTTTACCTGTGCAATCAAAAATGAATTAATTGCAATTAACTACTAACCTTTTTTTTTACTCTTTAGCTAATCTACTGTGAACATAAATGCATTTTGTAGAATAAGCAATAATTAACCCACTTTGGCTGAAATTACCTAATTGAGATGCTTCTAGCGGAAAGCTTCTGGCATTTTTCTAAGGAAAGTTTGCTCCACCCATCACTTTAAGGTGTGAGATGTTTGTTTTTTTGTTTGTTTTTTCAAATGCAGCCTGTTACAAGTCACCACCCAGCATCTCTAAAGGAGATGCTGCTCTAAAGGGTTGAGGAAATATTTTTTTTTCTTTTAGAAGGGAGACGGGAAATTGGAAGATTATTTATGTTAGGAATTACTGAATGTAAAAGTGGTATGATTATATAAGTTAAACTTATATAATCATATAAATACTCCTTTTCAGATTCAGTCACCAAACGAATGGTGTAGTTACATGTATATTTGGTAGCCGAATATACATGTATTTACACTTAGAAAGGTAAAAGTCTTTGTTAGTATGTGTTGATGGTGAAATGTCTGAAATAAAAAATTATCATCATAACAAGTATATATGCATATACCTGTTTATTCTCATGACATTATCCTCACATAGTTTTTCCCCCCCAATATCTGTTCCTATAATTTAAACTGCAAACTACCCATTAGTAGAAAATCAAATTTTAAAAATACCCTAGAGGTATATTTACTCTCTAATTCAATGCATTTCTCTTACTATGTACAACCCATTAACCCATACATTAGAGGAGAGACCTGCCAATTTGCAGCAGACATGCAGATCTCTAATTGACTAGCTGTCTGGTTAGTGTGCTGTGTGATCTTCTATTGTGGAAGAATTATCTGTAGCATTTTGACATCAGTGATACGACTCGCTGCTCAACCTTCAGTCTTGGGGTGTCAAAAAGAGAAGATTTTGTAAGTTGCATCTTGACTGAGTAGACTGGTAAAAACCATCACCTTGTTCAATGCTTTCCCTCACAGAGTCTGGACCCTTGTCTATTGAGAACAATTGCTTGCTGGAGACGTAGATTCTATTGAAGCTTTAAGCGCTTGGTTCTGATTTTACCCAAATTCTGTTGTTGGCCGTGATGGATGTAATGCGCCAGCTTGATGAAACTGCGACTGTAAACATGCCCTGGTGGATAAGGGCCACAAGATCTTTGCATGCAATAAAATGTTTTCTACATTCCTCTTGTTTAACTTTAAAGTTAACCAACTTTAATTGATCAATATTTGGAATCGTGGCCAACACAGATTGAATGGTTTAATTTACTTCCTCTGCTGCCATTGCCAAACTATAACCATAGACAAACTACAATTCTAAAACACTGGAGAAACTCAACGTCAATTGTTCAGAACTTATTTTTCTATTCAATGATTGACACGTTTGAAATTCAACTGGAGAAATCAAGCTCGATGGGAGAAATCCCAGAAACTGAAGGGAAATGAGAATTGAGCACAACTGCTTAGGAAGGCAGTGGCCATGATTGAGTTTTCTGTTGCTTATTTGCTTGTCCAGTCCTGTTAGCCAATGGGGACTGAACACCTTTAGGATCATTAAGATGGTTTTATTTTTGGTTTTTCTACTTTCTATTATCAGAAAGTTCAGACCTTGGAACTGTAAGTCTTGCCAAGTCTCTTTCTTACTGGGGAATTATGAACTCTTAACAGGTAAAAGTGTAACCTCAAGTGGTTAAGACATTCTGGCTTTATTTATGATCTCGTGGATAAGTTGTTGAACTCTTGCATAAGTTCTTGTAGGCCAGCCGCTTTTGTGAATGTTCATATTTTCTTCATTTGTGGATAATGGCTGTCAGTGTGGGTTGCCAGCCAAAGATCCTAAAGCCTTAGAAATGTCTTTATAAAGGTTTCCAGTCTGATAGTTGATAATGAATTTGTGATGTTTAGCTTTAAATCATAATATGTGTTGACTTTTAGCTTTCTTCATGTGAGACAGGTTCGGCTTAATTGATAACTTTTTTTTTTCTTTTCGGTCCAACAGTAATGAGGATGGCACAGTAATGAGGAAAGCACTTTTGTAAGTGAAACTGAATTTGTGACCCATGTGAACTAAAATCCATCCCTCTCTACACAACCATAAATGAACCTTCCTTCAAAAAGTTGTGGAACAAAGTGAGCCGTCAGCTCCACGCAGGCATTTGCAAGGCAAAGTGTATGAAAATAATCCCAGAACAGAAGCTGTAAGGCACGGCTTGAGCTTGTCGTCAGGTAGCTACGTTACAATGAGGCTTTTTACAGTTCAGTGTAGGCGCAGAGGTCACACATGTCGTTGCCTGGCACACCGGAGCAGGAAGAGGAGGAGGGCGCGCACTTTGGAATAATTCATTTTGGTTGCGCGTGTTTTACGCACACACACACACACACACGCGTGCCCCTCCCTCTTTATGTCAATATTGGATCAGAGCAACGCACCGTGCGACAGGTGTCTGCGCGCAGAGGATCCACTAACAGGGGAGGAGAAAGGAGGACGGAGGGGAGAGGGGGGAGCGTGGGGAAGTATAAAAGGTGCATACCTGTCACTAAACGCACACATTCAATGCGTGGGAAAGGTGGGGACCAAGCTTGCACATTTCCCTTCCGTTATTGCTTTACTTCTTCTTAAGGTAGGCCGTAAGTTCATGCAGAGCATCAATTCGTTCATTAATTTCCAGGTGCTATTCTTTAATTTTTCTAATTTATTTTACTTTTAAAACCTTTCCCCCTTTCAGACAGTGGAGAAGAGAAACGCCAGCTGCTGTGTTCCAGAACAGCATCACGCCGCACCATTTGTGACTTTTCCTCACTTTTCTCTGTATTTGCTTCACGTTGAGCCTCACGTACAATACCTGAAGATGAAGTTTTGTTCGTTCGGCTCGCGTTACGCAGGTACGGGTGGGCATCTGGAAAAGGCACGAAGTTTGACTTTTGGACTTGGACTGCGCAAATGAGATGAATGCTGCTCAAAACTCTTCTTCCAGTCATTTTTAAAAAATCTAATATCATTGCACTAAAATTGATAAGAAGCACCTGTATGACTCATAAAGTTATAGAAAAACCGAAAGAAAATGCATTAAGAGAAAAGTTAGAGCCAGTATTTCATCTCAGATCTCCATGATGATAATTCTTTTAGTAACTGCCACCAGGTGTGTTGCAGCCTTTATTTCACTGAGCAGGTACATTGTCTTATTTGCATACAGCTGGCAGCAGTTACTGCTCTAAAGGAAGCAGCTCAGACTAACTCATTGTTTCCACAGTTTTTAGATGAAAGAAAGCAGCTAAGACTAATGTTGTTTCCAAAGTTTGAAGAGTATAGTCTTCTTCCAGTAAAATATTTGTAGGTTCCGTCAGAGCAACTTTTATCCAACCTTTTCTTTGTAGTCTCATATGAAGAAGTAAAAAATTCAACTGTATGATTGTAAATCTATGTCTCGTATATGTACATTGAATTCTATTTGAACTGGAAACCAGTACAAAAAAAAAAAAAAAACACAGGCCACCCATCAGTCCCACCTGTGCTGAAGAGGTTGACATTTACCAGGACCTAGGGGTGATAATCTCTTGATCTCCCTCCTTTAGTGTGCTTTTGGTAATCATTTTTCCATTGGCAAATTCATGGAGCATGTTTTTTTTTTTTTCCACTGTGGGGTTCTGCTCATCACTAATCATTTTCTGCGTAACAAAGAGAGACCTCAGGCGGGCCAGAGAGGTGGCCTTAATAGGAGGCTATGTTAATCATTAACTAAACATTAACTGCACACATGCACACGCACAGATCTGGTACAAGCCATCTGTCGTCAGGATGCTATGCTGAAGTATTCAACCATTGCCGCTCCTATGCCATTCATTAATACGTTTTTCTATATTCAGCATAATGCAAACAGTTTTAGTTGTTTGATAATAAATTCTTTTTTCTTAACATAATGTTTTGTACACAATAGCTACCTATAATTGGAGATGATACTAAATATTTACTACACATATCCATCTAAAAATACTTGAAAAAATGTATTGCTCGAAAGTGACCATAGGGTTTGTCAAAAAACTGACATCAAACCATGTCTACCAGTTTGTCCTCTTCTATGTTATGCATATTATCACCCTAATATGGTCTTCATGTCTCCTTTAAACCTCCCTCATCATTTATTGTTCCAGAAAACACCTATATCCTCATCTTATCATTAGAAAGCCTGACCTCGCCAGGATGTCAGGCTTTACCTGAGAGCCTCCTTGCCTCTGCTTGATTCTCCAGTCAATATTTGCTTAAAGCCAGTGGAAGGTGGATGGTTTACACTCCTTAGTATCCTGGTTACTTTGCTTCCATTTTAAAACGACTGTCCCAATTGGTCCTTGCTTTTGCTACACCCGTCCTTCCAGCTCCCAGTTGTTGTGTTAACTTGCAGAAGTCATTTGTTTAAGACTCAAGGTGAAGATTGACCAACTGAAAATACTGCTGTTATCCAAAATAGACTTTTTTTTTGTATTAAAGTTGTATGATGTTTATTTAGTGCCATACAAACATAACTAAAGTGCCCTCCTTCAATAGTTTTTATGTTTTTCACTTTGTAACCAAAAACTTATGTGTGTTTTATTTAGATTTATGTGGCAGAATAGCACAATGTAAAGCATAATTGCGGCATAGAAAGAAAACAAAATCCTGGTTTCAGAAGCCTTGAAAAATACAAACCTGAAAAGTGCGGCATGCATTTGTTTTTAGCCATGGTGAGAAGGTACTTTCACTGTAGTTACAACTAATGCTCTTTTACACTTTCAGATGTTCACATCTAGTAACTAATACATTTGTCCAATCTTCTTGCAAAATAAGTCAAGTTTGGAAGGAGAACAGGATTTTGTAAAACCCCCTTAAATAATGACCTTCCTATTGTTATTGTTCCATAAAGGTCAGATTTGTAGCATGCACAACAATTAGCTGTTCAACAATTAACTGGGAGAACAACTCCCACCTGAGTTTTTCTCTCAGGTGGGAGACCACAGCTCTCACCCCTGAGCTGTAGATCTCTCCAGATTCTCCAAAGATACAATATGACTCTTTGCTACTTTTCTAATGAATGGTCCCCTTGCTTGGCATGTTAGCTTAGATGGCTATGTTTTGACCACCTATGCTACACATTTACAGATGTTGGCTTGAATAATGCTCAATGAGACGCTTAAAGCTTTGAATAGTGATTTATAATCCTCACTGTAACGCTTTCTGCAATTTTATATCTGAAATATCAGATGTGTTCCTTATGATGATTTTTTGTTTTTCTTTTCTAATAAACCAGTGTGATCTTCAGAAATAATGCTAATTACATTAAAATAAATCACACACAAGTAGACTGTTTACTATGTAGGTGACTTTGGAAGGCAATTCATTGCACTGAATTTTACTTAGGGGTAACAGAATAAAGGAAATGGAGTACATATATACATCAGACTTTACAGATTCTTATTTATTTATAGTCTATCACATTAAATAACAATAAAATACATTAACATTTTTGACTGTAACGTGGCAAAAAAATGAAAAGTAAGAGTTTGAATTTCATTGCAAGGCTTTCTAAGCTCGCTGTTAGAAAAATACATCATGTACACCTTTCCCCATTTTATGTTATTGTTTTATGTTATTGTATCTTTCTGTTTAATATTTTCTACAACTACCAAAATCTTTATTTTCCATTTAGTTTCTGTTACTCTTCAAATGGTCTCCCTTTCTTTTAACACTGGAATTACCCAATAAACTGGCAATTTACAAAATTGAGCTTAGACAAATCTGCCCCTGACAGTTGAATTGTCTCATTTCATTACGTCTACTACTGTCTTCAGTGACCCTTTAAACTCTGCTCTGCTGGGCCACACTGAGACATTAGCAGCACTTGTTGTATCTATGCAGCATCAACATGATTGCATTTGTGGTGCCTGTCCAACTCTGTTGTACTATCTGTTTTTGGTGGAGTGGAGTGAGTGCTACCCAGAGGCTGTGTTAGTTCATTTGTGTGCGTGTGCTGCCTGCTGGCTGTTTCCTCTGACAGTTACTGATAATGAAGAGTCATGCAAATGCCGAAGGCCTGCTCTGTCTCCCAGGAGATGCGTCTTTTTGCTTTCCGATGCTGTAACATTAAATGAGCAATGATCAAAGAGGATTTGGTCTTGGAAAGGTTTTCTTTTAGACCTTAAGAGAGTGTGTTTTAACACTGACATCTGGTCTTACACTATACGGCTAAATGTTCTCCATTACAAAATAAACTGAGAGTGCAGACAGCCTTGTGTGGGTGCCTGTCGTCACCCTTTAATACAGACAGCGTTTCTGTTTTCCCATTTCCAACACCAATGGTGACTCATGGAGGCTATCATAGGAAATGTTCAAACCTATCGAATATTCTCTCAGTGTTTTTCTGTCCAGCTGCTTAGGTGTCCAGCAAGTGGAGGTGGCACGAGCAGATGTCCTGCTCACATCATCCTTACCTGGATTAGTCCCCATGGTAATGTTCCAGCTGGAGGAGGGCATTTGCTCAGGGCAATCTACATGTCGGAGTGCTTGTGTGTGTGGATATACAAAGAGGTGTGTGTGTGCGTGTTAGTGTGGGTACCAAAAAGCAAATGGGAGTAATTAAGTCTAAGATCCCAAAATGAATCTTGAAATAATTCAAATAATCAGGAATGTTTTGATTATGTGTAAAATATTTGTGTGTAAAACTTGTGCAGTTCTTTCTGAGCGAACAAAAAGAAAATAAAAATCTGTCATACAGAATTCCTGGAAATGGACACAACAACTGGCAACACATAAAGGGTAAAGGGTAAAAAAAAAAATATTTACCAAAGAAATTGAATTCATTTTAGTCTATTTATATAGTACCAATTCCCAACAACTGACATCTTGAGACACTTTACAAAAAATAATTTCACTTCAATCACAAACACATTCCAGTTTATTAAACCCAGTTAATTATTTAAAGTAAAAAGTTAAAAAGTTTCTAAGGAAACCCAGCAGATTGCATCAAGTTAATCGGCTTGCAGCACTTAGCCTGGACAGAGACAAGTAAAAAGCACCACAGTTTCAAGCTGTTGCTTCACATTTTTCCAGTGAAACTGAAATAAAAAAATATGAATACCGTATATATACAGTATATGAGTGATTCAGTAACTGGTAGATGAGATGAGTCATTTGACCAGTTTAAACACATGAATGAACTTGTTATGCAGCCAGATAAGGATTCAAAGTAGGACCACACAGTGCTAGCTCTGTACCGGACTCCACTGACCCCCCACACATGCAAATTCCCCCCTCCCAGCTGTATTTCACAGGGAAATGAGTTGTTGAGGTGTGTTACTTCTGGGTTACATTTTTCAGAGTAGAACCAGAGGTTCAGACAAAGTATAATTTTCAAAGTCATGGGTAGAGTTAGGGGTACAGATTGGAGTCAGAAGTAAAAAATTTAATTAGTGTAATTTCTTGTGTAGGCTGTGTGAGTAACGAAGTAGGGATGATTCATTTAATCAAACCCGATAGAGGAAAAAGGAAAGTATACTTCCTTTCCCAACCCCCAAGACAAACACAGAGTCCCGATTGTTCAGGCAATACACATTCTGTTTGAATTATTTTCAGTGGATGCAACATTAAAATTTAATAACTCATGTAACAGAAACTTACCATCATGTTTCCTTGCTTTTTGTCTGTAAAGCACGACAGGTTGAGGCAACCTGACAAGGTAAACAGAGTTGTACCTCACACCATGAGTAATGTAAGCACACACACACACACCCCCACACACGCGCACACAACATCTGTGTCTATATAAGCCTTTCACCTGCTCATCACCTGCTCTGGGTGCAAGCAGGCTGACACACACTAATGGACACACATGTAGAGAGAAGGACAATGAACGCGCTAACATCAGACAAAGAGAAAGCTGTTCATACAAGTAAACAGCCCACATACCCTACAGGTGAAAACCCTCGCGCCACAGATGATCGAAGTCACCAAGAACTCCATCAAATACAATATTCAGGGAGAGAAGAAGGATTTTAAAAACTGAATTTATGAATGCAGGAAGTCCAGGAAACCAATAGATGTCTAAAAGTTTAATCAGCAACAAATCAGCATATTAATTCTGCAGAATGTCACCATCAGTTTGAAAGAAAAGGTAGTTTCTTTGATGAAATTATTTCACTTTAAGGAGAAATCCATACAAATTTAGATAAATAACAAAAGGAAACGCGAACGTTTCAATCATTTGCAATACAAATGGATTTGTACTCTTTCCCCACTAGAATATCATGCAGATAATTGCCACTAGATGTCACTGATGCTAAAGAAAACACATGTCCAAACTCAAAAATGCATCTCAACACTTGGGATTTAATATCCATTATTTTCACAGTTTAAATAAATAAACCATTGCAGTTAAATCTTGCAATACACATATGTTGTTTTTTATATGAAAAAACTAAATGAAATAGCAGCACAGAACAATTCTATAATGCTTTTAGAATGATCTAATCTATAATATGAACATCCCAGGATGATTATTAAAATAAAAAGCTTGCCATTACAGCCATTTATTACATTTATTTAAAACTACACTAAATTTATACTTCTGTTGCACTTCACTTATCCATCTAATTACCTTTAAAAATGCCATTAGTAAGGCTTCAAATTTAACGACATTCAGAATGAAACCATAAGAAAAACATGAGGAAAATACTGTGGTTACAGTTTATTTTTATTAGAATACAAGACACAGTTGTTGCCACCAATTTAAAAGATAGGTAACTCTCTTAAGCTAAGAATATTATAAGAGGGCACCACATTAATAAGAAGTAATTTCCAACAATATCACCATTCATTTACTCTGCTATAATTTGTACAAGCGTGTCTAGCCAATCTGATGTCATAAACTTCTAATTTGCACAATATAATCCAGAATAACCTACATTCCTCTATCTTCTTGTTATATTCACATCTCGTCATCTCACCCCACAGATTTCCAATAGTATTTAGGCCTCATGACTGATATGTCATAAAACAAGACAGGTTTTGCATACTGAACCATTCTTGTGTTGATCTAGATACATGTTTTATTTTCATGTTGTTTGTATGTCTGTTCAGTACTTCAGAGTTGAGGTTAGGTTTAAGACACCACACCTTCATGTCCGTGAAAAATAAACAATCCCACAAGATCACATATTGGCCACCCTATTAAAATGTTGGCACAAGGTTAATTTTTTATGTTTTGCTCCTTTGTTTCACACCAAAACCGCTTTGAGAGTTTAATGCCAAAAAGATTCATCTTAATTTTATCCAATAAAGAGCACAGTTGTAGTGGAAATAGGGTTTAAGAAACTCCACATGTTTGTATTTGTAATGGTCAGGTAAAAAAAGGCATTTTTTTCTAGAGTGACTTCCATGCAACCAGTTGACATGTATAGAAAACATATCCTGGTTATTATAGAGCCAAGTTGGTCCACAAGATAAAATGAGACATTAAGACCCTTCCTCCCACCATAAATCCTTCGCCAAGCCCTGTACTCTGTAAGGTGGCATAATAATCAATGGTTCTCATCAAGCCCAGTGGAAACTGGCTATGCTATTTCATATTTATACTTTGGTGATATGGGAAGGCACTAATTAAAAGTTTTTTTTTTTTGTTTTTTTTTTAAAAACAATTTTAAAAATGTAAGGTATAAGTAAAGAAAATGCTTCATGTCAATTTATTTTAAAGAGATTATTATGACTGTCAATCATTGTGCAACTGACAACAATGTTAAAAATATTTTTTGTAAAACATGTTTTTACATGATTGAATAAATATACTTGGAGTCATGCTCAATAAATTAGAATATGCATTTGAATTACAGTTATTTGTCATATTAAATGTACATTTTGAGTGCGTTTAACTTACTGAAATAAAAGAACTTTATTAATTGAATATGACTGTAAATTACAGCTTTGTTTTCATCTAAAATGTTCCGTGGGAGATTATACTGCTATGCTGCAATAAAAGACGCATCATGTTTTGTTGTTGGAATGAACCCAAATGCATTCAGGAGGAAGGTGCAACCATGATTAAAATATTTTAATAAGAAAACCAGTTGAACAAACTTACACCAATGTCAAATGCTGGAAACCAGCAAACCATAATAAAAACAGAGCACAAAATGATACTACGGTAAATGTAATATTCAAAATAAGGGAAACACAGTGACATAACAGACCAGCAAACAGAAGAAAATAACATGATAATACAATAAAATACTAAAGCTAAACATCAAGGTGACTGAAAACACTAAAATTAAGTTGTAATATTTTTTTCCCATGTTTTTACATCTTTTCTTGCAGTGCTAATTACAGTGACTGAACTTGTGCTAATAATACTTGAAGTATCTTCAAATTATATTTGGTTTAGTTCTAAATTCGCATTTCCATTCTCCATGTATCACCATGTCATTATGTCATATTGTCATGGGTGTAGTAATTGTCTCAGCTCTGTGTAAGAAGGGAGGTAAAAGACAAATAACCTAAATTCTCCTGGGCAGAGCCAGTGAAACCTTCCCTGCATTAGTGCATCACTTCCTCCAGCTGACCAGCACACCCTGGTACAGAAGGAAACAGGCTCCGTAAATGAAATCAACACACACCCAAGTACTCACTGTGTGGGACGCCTAAACCCCTTTCCCCACCTAGAGTGTGGGATTCGGTTTACCTACAGCAAAGAGAGTGGGGATCAGCTCCCAGAATGTCTCTATTATCCCACTACACCAATCAAACTGTCGTGTCAGTGCGTTGCCATTGTATAGTCCCAGGTCAGGTTGCCAACAGCCATGGCTGCCGTATTGATGACTAAGTCAGTTTGGGGCTCTGAGGACAATGGTGCTCTGGAGCCTCCACAAAGCACGAGGCTAATGCTGCCCTTTCAGGCGGCCTGCTCAGCTGCTGAGTGTGCAAGGCTGCTGGGCAAATGGAGCGACGCAGGTCCAGGGGGCCCAGCCCTATAAAAACACAGGCGAGGGTCTCCTCGCCGACATTGATTATACTGGATCTGTCCCACCTCAGTACTGTCTGTAAGTATGCCCACATGTTGCCTCAAACTTAGCTACAAGAAAGCAGATACAGTTGTGGGGAGACGGGTGTGAGTGACTGGGGTGGAGCCCAACAGAAAGCAAAATGCTAACATATATTATGCATCACATTGGCAGCTGATGGATGTAGTTTATGATCTTTTGTTTTCAGAGATAAGCCTGGTATACAATTAATATTATTATCTATTGTTTATGTATCTGTATAATATCTCAGAGAATATGTAATAAGAATGCTTTGAGGGATTTTAGTGAGCTTTTGTTTGGTTTGAAAACAAGTTTTTTAAGCTAGCAATATACAATTTTTCTTACACTAGTTATTATTTATTGATAAAGCGGTTGTCTGTAGAAAAATAATGGATACGCGAAAAGATTTTTAAAAATATATATTATTATTACTATTTGCTTTTGCTTCTCATTTTAGTTTAGGATTGTTATCTTTTTGAAACAAGAAGGGACACTTGAATTTTCGAAAGATTTGTGTTGTTTTATTTGATTTTTCTATTAATTTAAGCTTGAGCTCCCTCCCCCTGCTTTAAGCTTATCATGTTTATAATGTGGCTATATAGCATCTGCTTTAGCACACAGAGAAAACTTGCTTTTTCTTGGATAAAACTCACAACTGATGGACACTTTTTGTTGCGAATGAAATGTATGTTTTTCACCTCATTCTGCAGAGAAGCACCCCTCAAAGGGAGAAGCAGCAGCCATGAACCCTCAACAGATGGAACAGATGGGCCAGTTCAGGATCACAGTCTGGGAGGAGGAGAACTTCCAGGGCAAGCGCTGTGAGTTCATGCTGGAGTGCCAGAACATCATGGAGAGGGGCTTCAACAAGATCCGCTCCATTAAGGTTGAGAACGGACCGTAAGTTAGCTCTCCAATGGATTCCTGTTGCTCAGATACACTTGTCTTTAACTCCTGGCATTCACAATTCACTATTTTTGCTTTTTTTTGTGTGAATTATCTGCCAGCTCATCTAACAATAAAGGTTAGCTTTACCAATGCAGATTTGCAGCACATTAATGCTAGACATTAGCCATGCCTATATTAACAATGCAACTGTCAAAAAGTATGGTAGTTTCATAATTTTTCTTAAATATTTAAAAATATATTCATTGGGATTTTATAAGCTAAAGCAAAATACATTCCTATTGATTTGCTTTAAAAAGTATGACCTGAGGAGATATAGTCCAAACAAAGATCTAATAACAAGAAAATGTACATATACATGGAAAATACAACCTGTGTTTTTATTACACTGATATTTGGTATGCATCACATGTGTATACGCATCCAAGTGTGACCCTGTTTTTGATAAGAGCTGGCTGTGAGCAGCTGCTGGCTGCGAGCCAGAATGGCTGCCTGGCTGACTGACTGACTGCTGATCAGATAAGGCGCCCTGGGTGCAGCAGCACTGCACAGCTTAATGTTTGCTTTGTGTGAGACGGTGACAAAAGAAGCTGCGTTCTGTTTTTATGCGAGACCAAACTGTGGGTGTTGGGCTCTACCTATCACAGGCGGACGGTTTTAGAGTCATTTGTTATCTGAACCAAGTTTTCTGGAGTGTTTTTGTAGCATTTTGTTTTTCAGTGCCTCTGATCCTTACTTCTCTCTGCTGTCCAGGTGGGTGGGCTACGAGTACCCAGAGTTTCAGGGACAGCAGTTTATCCTGGAGAAGGGAGATTATCCTCGCTATGAGGCCTGGAGTGGAAACAGCAGCTACAGAACTGAGCACATGCTTTCCTTCAGACCCATTAAGTGTGCCGTGAGTCCTCCCTCACTCACTTCTCTTTTCCATCTGTATTTATGAAAAATACCCCTCTTCATTCCTTTGAATACTCTGCATATGTTGAAATAATTTCATTTTGGTTTTAGTCTTGTGCATCAAATCATAGCAAGCAGCCATGTAATCCAAACATAATGAAATCTGCAGGCATGCTTAGTCTAATTTATTTAGTATTACTTGAAAGAAAAAGGATTCAACGTTGGATGGTGTTTTTTCTTTCAGTGTCAACAAAGGAATATTAGTAGCTATTTTGATGTCTCATTGGAAAAGTCTTAAATATGTTTAAATGTGTTCTCTGCAGAACCACAGTGATAGCAAGGTGACCCTGTATGAGTGTGAGGACTTCCAGGGCCGTAAGTTTGAGATGTGCGATGACTACCCCTCCCTACAGGCCATGGGTTGGTGCAGCAAGGAGGTGCCCTCCATGAAAGTCAACTCAGGAGCGTAAGTCTCTCTTCATCCCCTCTCCTATTTTTTTTTTTTGCCTTTGTAATTTGCCTCTGTTTTTCCTTGTTGCAGGCCTAATTTTTTTCAGTCAGTGTAATTTTTCTCTTATGTTTCTATTATTGTGTCATTTTCTATAGTTTTAGATTTTTCCTGGTGTAAGTTAGGGAAAATTTAGGATGCTAACTCCTTCCAAAACATCACCATTTATGACTATATTAACCTAAAAATGTGTACAATCGATAAAATCTTCTAATATTGCCACTTTGTTCCCTGAATTCTTCTGAATTTTCAAGCTTTCACTTCACTTTGCTTGCTCTGTTCCTTTATGCAGCTGGGTGGCCTATCAGTTCCCTGGTTACCGTGGCTACCAGTACATCCTGGAGAGAGACAGACACCAAGGCGAGTACAGAAACTACAACGAGTTCAGCACCCAGGCTCACACCAACCAGGTGCAGTCCATTCGTAGGATCCAGCACTAGATCTTCACACTGCCTGCCTGAACCAACTTAAAAAAAAAGAAAAAGAAAAAAAAAAGAAACTTCCTTTCTAATTGCTTCCTCACCTCGAACCCTGGACAGACCTCTGTCACAGAACAGTAGACTAACTCTTTCTATCACTCTGTGGCTCTGGATGTATGGATATACACTTCTACTACCATGCTGAAGCATGTTCTTGAAATAGGAAATAAAGGTTTTTCTTCCAAAATAGAGGCTGTTTGTTGGTATTCTTTACTTTTTTTTCCCATCTCCAATAATTTTTTTCATCTTAATTTGGTCAATTCATTCCATGGCAACATCAGAGCCCATTTAGCTTTGTGAGCAAGGCTGCTATCAAAGTTAGATGTTGATTTGTATTTATCGAGGACATATCTAGCCTTTCATGGAGAGATTTGATTCTGTTAGGCTTTAGGATGTGTAGTGTTGTTCTTGTCATACTGTATTCTTATTTCCAATAAACGAGAGCATGAGATTACTTTTGTTTCTATTATTTGTTTTACAACTGTTACAATTTGCATACATTTAAAATAAATAAATAAATAAATAAAGTTGATATGTCGTAATTGGCAACTTTATAAACTGAGCCCATCCATTCTTTATAGATGTATCTGGCACAGATATGTGGGAGAAAACTTTTTGCTTTTGCATTAACAACACTAACTTAAAAGGTCCAAAATAAAGAAACATAACAGCCAATAGGGGAGAATTTAGTTTCTTCGTATGCATTATAGTGTTGCAACATACAGAGAAAGGAAACTTTGATTGTTTTATTCTTTCCATTTAGTTTAACTCACCCCTAATGTTCTGTAGGGCTTTGGTCTAGGCAGTGGAGTCTTTGCATTGTTGTTGGTTTGGAAAACCCCCTTTTCAGTGCCACTGCAGCATCACACACCAATCCACTCACAAACAAAACCTCCTCTGTTAAAAATCTTGACTTTTTAACATTTTATTATTTAGAAATGTTGAAAAGTAAAAGAGAAAACATTGTTGCCTTATAGAGAAGGCGAGTGGATGCATAGTGATTTAGTAATGTTTTTATTTTGAATCACAAACTGCATTAAGAGGAATCAATGATCAATGTTGAACCACCAAGCAGGACATTGCATACATGTGTTATGTTTTTTATTGTCTACTTGGTGGTGGGAGTACAGGGGTTGGTTTGTGGAGATAAATTCCCTCTTTGGGACAATAAAGACTAAAGTCTACTTAAAGTCTGGTCAGTCTACATATTGTGTTCTCACAAATTAGGTGCCAACATTAGCCAACTACTGTGCTCAGTAACACATCCACAGACTTCAGAATAAGCAAAAGAAAACCTGTTTGAAAACAAACACCTTATCTAGTGGACTGAAATTTGCATAAAAGAAGGTTGAGTGTGTCTCCTGAACTATCTTCCATAGATTTGACCATATGCTTTTGATAAGTGTCTTTCTAAAACAGCCAACACTGATTGATTTTCAGTTTGTGCAAGTTTTTGTATTTCAACAAGTGAATGCACTCTATGCACTGTAACAAGGTTCCCAGGACCTTTTGGAAATGAGACAGGCCCACAGCATCACAGATCCTCTCCCATAATTAAGATGTGCTTTTTCATATTTTCCTCCTTTTGACAAACTTCTAATGATAATTCCTGATTTTTTTTTTTTTTTTACCTTTTTCTACTGTTTGTTACAGTACTAATGATTTGATTTTATTTTTAATGTATTGCACTGACTGTAGCTATAGGAAAGTTTGAGTGAGCAGCTATTTTCTTGAAGTCTTTTGCTAACTTAGGCGGAACAATAACTAAAACATTCTGCATGTTCTCTTCTTTTCCATCTTAAAGGGAAATTCTGGTTAGATTTACAACATCGTAAGAAATTCTGGATTACGATTTGGAGGAACTTTCATAAACTCTCATAAACACAATTCAGCTTACATTTATTTGAAATAAATTACAACAGTTACTTCTGGAAGTGAAATAATGAAAAAAAAAAAATTTAAAATGAAAGTTGGAGTCTTTGTAAATGGGTGCCAAACATGGGGTTGTTTACTGGTCAAATTAGAAGTTGCTTCATTTTGTACTTGCATATGTTCTGTGTTCTGAGAACATTGTATGCTAGAAGAGTGTGAAAAAGACAGTCTACATCCTTTAACAGTCGAGCAGCTTAGTTTTTGTTTGCCCATCCTAATATGACACCGTCGTGTTTATCCTTGACGTCTGCCAGGATCCTGGTGTGTGTTTACTTCCATTTGTTGGTCCAGGACGTGGGATTCAGCATTACACCCCAACTGGCCTCACTGTCCCACGCCCAGAAACAACAGGATCTTTGATAAATGTGTAACTTTGCACACACACCTTTCTCAAATATACATTCCTCTACAACCCGATTAAAGGAGCTGCTGCGTGGCTCACACAGAAGGGACATTTGAGTAGTGCAGGAGCTGCAAGAAGTTCTTAGCACAAAGGTAAGTCAAGACTCACAGGCAAAAGGGGGCCTGCTTTTATTCATCGTGATAGGTTCGCTAACTGTAGGATTGACTGCTGTACTTTCTAGCTGGTTCAGGTAACAAGTAGCTAATGTCGGCAATGTATATTACGTAATGCAAACGTTCTAATCGTTTGAGCTTAAGGCATATGTCAGACATATGTTCTGCTCTTTCGTCCAGATCTGAGATTGACTTGTTTTCAAAGCAGAAACAAATATATACAGATATATTTTTTAATTTTTTGATTCTTCAGTGAGTCTCTGGTGGATTTCTATGAATTTCTATCTTCCCGGTTGAAAGATCGCCTGCATATTTTCCCACTATTGCAACCACGGATTGAGTCTAGCTTCCTAGGCTTGTTTTAAGTTGCCTGCGACTTGTACTTGGACACAGGCAGCTAAAGCAAGTCTGGGACGCCTGAGACATGTCAGCGAGAACATCTGACGACAGAAGCCAAAACATAAAAATTACTCTGACAGATTTTGGGTTTTGCAGTAAAATCCATTAAATTATATCCTGCAGTGCAAAATCCCAAAGGCATAGTGACAGTTTATTGAAAAAGTGTTATATTTCACCATAAATCTTAAGTAGTTACCTATAAAAATGATTGCGGTTTAATGTAACTTTATAGTATTTTCCATTTTTTATATGATTTCCTTTCTGTGTGTGTGACAGAACTCATATCAGATGACTCATGGAGACATTGATTATCATTTAACTATTCACACAAAAATATGAGCTTATGATATAAGATGTTAATAGTTCTGTACTTTGAGTTCACCTTAGATGCACTGCATGTTTCTAATTGAAAAAAATACATGTTTGTAAGCTTAAAATGGGAATTAATTGCCTAGATATTTAAGATAGTAGAAATAATAATTATGTTATATCACTTAACTTGTTTTCTGGTTTGTGTTTTAGAGACAGAAAAATTGCCAAACTACATATAAACCAGCAGCATGTACCACTGTTGGTGTGTGTTTTCTCTTTCAGGATCATCATGAAATATGCATGTTGTGGGGTTTGCATTTATTTTCAGTGATGCAAGATCAGATAATCAAAGATTGATTGGAAGAGAAAACAAAAAGAACAGAACGACATCCAACACATGCCGGAGTCAAAGCTGGAACAGTGTACACAGTCACATCACGCCCACGTTTGAATGGTTTTAATTTGGTGCCCATATTTGCTATTTTTTAGTAGTGTTCTGTATTTTCACTTATTTTATTTTTTTTGCATAATCTTACATAGTTTATTGGAAAAGCTTTAACCAATGATTTAATGATATTCATAAAATCTGAATAAAATATGTCAAATGTGTTGTCTGTTTCTGTGTATTACAAATGTTTTACATGTGTTGCAGTTAAACTGATACTGACTCATTTTGTCAGTAAATTAGAGTTGGACCACCTGGGTGTTACTTGTGAAATATATGCGAGAAACATCAGCACTATTATTTGCAATAATTGGGCTTTATTAGTGGCAAAGGAAACATCAGCAGTAGTGGAATTATTGATAAGAAATTTACAACTTACATAAAATCTGTTGAACATTAGACAAAGTATTGACACCCTGTTATTTTTTTTCACAAGCACAAAATTGTTGTATTTCTTTAAGATTTCATATAATGAGCAACACAAAATTGTGCAGTGGATGAAAAGAATATATAAGATTCTAAAAGGTATACCATTCATTCTTATACCCCTAATTTGCATCAAGTGAAAGTAACTGTATCAGACATCATTTAAAGTCAGATCCAGCTTTTCTGTGAACATTTCAGAGGTTTGATGAAGAATATCAAGGGAACACAGCAGACAGTTCAATGAGAAAGCTGTGAAGAAGTTTAAAGATACTAACATGTAGAAAAAATATTGCAAACTTTGAACATCACAAAGAGCTCTGTTCCATCCGTCACCAAAAACTGCAAAGCTGTCAATACAGGTCAGTGCCATTGAAATAGATCAGAGAAGCATCCAAACGGTGTATTGTAACTCTGGAGGAGCTGCAGAGATCCACAGCTCGGTTGTGATAATCTATAAAAGTGACAACTTTTAGTCATGTACTCCACACATCCAGCCTTTATAGAAGAGTGACTGTTTGTCACAAGCTGTGTATGAGACACAGCAAGCATGTGGATGGAGGTACTTAACTCTAATGAAACCAAAATTCAGCTTTCTAGTCGACAATGGTTCTGCAAAACCAATGGGTGGAAAATAACACCGTACATATCTAAACACACCATTCTTTGAATTCAGTTCAGTCCAACTCAATTCAATTCAATTCCATTCAATTTAGATTGAATTAGATTTGAATTTTCAGATTGACAACATCTCAAAACACAGACTTACAGTGCATTGTCAATTCATTCAAATTCAGTACATACTGTATATTGCAATTCCATGCTATGCTGCATTGATGCAATAATTTATCCAAAAATAATGCCCAACCAAGTTTTGACTGAATGTGCTGTGTGTGGGCATACTTTTCAGTAGATCAACATTAAAAATTATTTTAACTGTGACATTGTTACTCTGAACTGAAATTGACATAGTGGCCAGAATTGACTGAAACAAATACTGAGTATATCTCTATCAGCCACGTGCAGTTATTCTACATAATGTTTGAATTTAACTTTTTACATTAAATTACTAATTTAACATTTTTTGTTCAGATTTTAATTTAGTAACTTAAATTTTCTAGTTCACAGCAGATAGTCAAGCCACAATGTCTGGGTTAGATTTAACTCCAGACTTTGACTAGACCAGTCCAAAACGTTCTTCTTTTTTTTTAGCCATTTAAAGGTGAATCATAACCACTGGTGTGCTTTAGATTATTGTCTTCTGCATAACCTGAGTTCACTTGAGATTATGGTCATGATAAAGTTGGTCCACAAAATATTTTTCCCAAAGTCTCGGGGCTCATCAATATATTTTTTTCTTTTTTTGTGTGGAATTGTCAAAAATCATCTTTACTGAGAAAAGTGTTGTTCTGGGCTTATTTGTGACCTGTGGATTAATTTGTGGATGAAAATGGAGTGATTTTAGTAGACTAATATTGCCACTCCTTCTCGGTTTGCGACTAGTTCTCATTATGGCTCACTGGAGAGCCTAAACCTGGAAAATGGCTTTGGGACGTTTCCAGACTCATAATCTCAAATTTGCAGTTTGATCAGAAACGGAATGACGTTCAGTTAAAAAAAATGAGACTTTAATAAAGTCTGCTGCTCCTGGAAGAAGCAGAAAGACATGAGCTTGCACCAATGAGCATCAGGGCCCATGGTTTTAAAGTTATGACCTCATTAGCCCCAGATTGAGGCCATATAACCTTAAACCCACACAGAGGATGTTAGGAGGGATGAAATGTTCTTGTTTTCCTCTGCGCACTGAAGCGCGTTTTTCAAGGTAAATATTCTTCCTCCAACATGAGGCAGGTCTTTGTTGTTTACCAAGAGGTAAAGAGGCGGAAAAGTGAGGGGGATCTGAACTGGTTTCCATGTCAAACACTTCAATTCACCATAGAAACTCAGATCTTAACGCGGAAACTTTATTAAACTGTGATGGTGGATTGATAAGGGCCGAATTTCTATCGGCCTCTTTTTATTGTGGGCACCGGGCGGGCTGACAGAGGTAAATTGCTCTTTTAATTAAAGCAATGCACCAGGGGAAATTGCTGTCTGAATATTGTCTCGGAGATGGGGGCCAGTGACAGTTGCCTGGAAACTTCAATCTGTCCACCCGCATTTATTCCAGATCCCAGTTATGAGATAAAGTTTAATAAAAATCTTTTGCTGCGCCACCGCCGAAATGAAACCCAAGCCTTTCTGAGCATCTGAACACAATGAGACAGGACCGCGGAGGAAACCTCATGTTCAACATGTATCTCTCAGGTTTGTCCCGTTAGGAATTAGTCAAACAGGCTTTTATGATAGAATTGGTCGGATGTTTGCAGCGCTGTGGAGTCCAGCAGCAGAAGATGTTCGGCTTCCAGGCCAGAGCTGTGCTGAGCCGCTTCCCTCTGAAAGCCCGTCTGCTCTTTTGTCGGAAATCGGAAATCCTTTTTCCTGGACGCGTTTCCTGGCTTCTTGCAAGGGGGGACCGCAAGGATGACATGCTTTACGCACTGGACTCTGACTGCACCAGAAAGCAATAGGATTTCATTCCGTTTGCGCATTTATGAGTCTATTTTTTTGTGTGTGTGTAAATTGGTGCAAAAATAGTCCACTTTAAATATTACTAAAAAAAATTAACACCTTTTTAAAATTTGGGGGGAATTTGTTGTGTTTTGCGGATTTAAATAAATTCTTGCGTTTTTACGCTTTTCCAAATATTGTTGTATTGAATGTATTTTTTGTGAATTGTGTAAATTCATTTCATTCGCTATTTAATATACAGACCCTTCTTATTCTTCTTAATATCCAAACCAGATTGATATCTAGAAATACATAGCTTAGGGGAATTCCATAACCTATTATGCAATATTGTAAATAAATATATATTTGATGTTAATTTTTCTGTTTTGACTTCAGATCCAACAGAAAATCTGTTGAAAGAAAGCAAAGGAACATCTTGGAGTCCAATAAATACCGGAGTGCAAAAAGGTAAGAATGAAACCAAAATAATCATAAAAAAATATTCATTTGTTACTTTGTTATTCTATTGCTTGTGTGTTATGCTTAGAATACTATTCTAGTGAAAATTTATATTAAATATTAGCTGAGTAATAAAATATGGATTCTTTAAAGAAGAAAGAGTAGTAGATAGTTATTAATTTTGCTATCATAACGATTAATAAATTATTTGTTTTAAATACATATTTGATAAATATCGTTGGAAAATAATTATCTACTTCTAAATAGTAAACTATGGATGTTTATTTGTCAAAAATACTATATACAATTTGAAAATATACCTTATTTAATACAATTTTATTCAAGAAAATAGTGAAAAGCAAGAAAGACAGAACGTACAAAAGAGAGAGAGAGAGGAAAAGAAAGAATCAAAGAAAGAAAATAAAACAAACTTATTTATATCCAACAACAATATCATTGACATCAGATTTTCTCTGATTTGATGACACACCGTTCATCTCTAAAACTAAATAAAATGTATTTTTTATGTAATAGAAGAGGAATCTGGGGAGAATAAAACCCAGAATGATGGTAAGATCTCAAAGGTATTGTTGCTATAAAAGAACTGAAATCTAGTTGTTGTTTTTTTTTTTTTCTTTCTCTGATCACTGGTGAGATTAAGGTCTTCTGTCATGAACATTTCTTTGAGAACATATTGATTGTTGCGTGTGTGTTTTCATTCTTCTCTGTCCGCAGGCAGCGGCCAGATCCAGCTGTGGCAGTTCCTCCTGGAGCTCCTCTCGGACAGCACCAACGTGTCCTGCATCGCCTGGGAGGGCACCAATGGGGAGTTCAAGCTCATCGACCCGGATGAGGTGGCCCGGCGCTGGGGGGAGCGGAAGAGCAAGCCCAACATGAACTACGACAAGCTGAGCCGGGCCCTGCGCTACTACTACGACAAGAACATCATGACTAAAGTCCACGGCAAGAGATACGCCTACAAGTTCGACTTCCACGGCCTGGCGCAGGTGTGCCAGCCGTCCACCACGGAGCAGGCCATCTACAAGTTTCAGGGGAACTTCTCCCCGATCCCTTTCTCCGGCATTTCCAAACTGAATCTCGTCACGCCCGGCGTGGGACCCTCGGGTTTCTCCTACTGGCCCGGCTCCCCACCGGCGGCCCTTTATCACAGCCACAACCTGCAGCCTACGGGGCCCTTCGGCACCGTGTCTCCGTCTCACATCAGCTGCGTCAACAACATCAACAGTCTGGCCAACATCAACAATCACTACAACTGACTCTTGTTGCACATTCCATGCCAGACGTGGAATAAATAAATAAACACGAACTGGTTTTTGTTTGCGCCCCAAATGTTGAGTAATTCCACCATGATTTGGACAAAATTTCTGAAAAACGACATTTTTCTGATTTCACTCAGCAAACCTGCCTTATTCCACACCCAGCCTTGTAAATTTTGGACTGCATTTTATCCCGGTATGTCGGTAATTTATTAATTAGAATCAAAAATGAACATTACGTCCTATTTTATTATATTCCTCAATTTGATTATAGATGATCCTTGTAGATATGAAGTAAATAATTTCCTATAACTTGAATCAATCTGACCCTTTGTTCAGACTACTGCGTAAAAACAACCAAGATGTGTGTTAAAAAAAACAAACAAAAAATAGTTTGACTATATGCTTTAAATCGTTTTTCACTCGGATGTAATGAATATTTAATAAATGAATAAATACATCCATTAGAAAAGCCGCCTATCATTTCACACACACTGCTTTTCTGCGCAAAATGTCATTTAAAAAAAAAAAAATATGACATTTCTGATCTCCACTCAACAAATTTTGAATTTCAGAAATCAACAAACTTTTATTTGTGACAAGGTGTTTCTTGATAGAGAATATAGCCATTAGATGTTCCAATAAAATGCTAACTGAGTTGTTTTCTCCTTTCTTCCTGTAAATTGTCTCTGTCTTACCGATCCTCGCCCCTTTGATCGGAACGCAACCGACTCTTTCAGATCCAAAATGGAGTCACCTGCCAAAGGGAGGTTTACCGTTCATGAGCCATTTTTCTACTCATTACTCTACAGTGAGCAAATGTGCTTTTTGTGATTTCAGTAAATAAAATTAGGAATGTGACTAACGTTGTTTTACCTTAGTCACATTCATATCTATCCAGAGTTGAAGGGTAACAGAACCACAAACATAAGCAGATATAGAATTGAAATTAACAATAAAACAAAAATAATGCCTTATCTCTGAATGATCGCTGTAAATATTAAAGATACACAGAAATAACTAATCATAAAGGAAAAATAAAAATCGAAATAGCAATTAAGAATTTAAACTATCTTGGACAGAATAGGTGGAAAATGATCTGGTGCCTTATTAACTGAGCTTTGCCGATGCTTTCCCTCCGTCTCTGAGAATTCAAATTGTTTTTGAACGCTATTATGGTAGATCTCTGGCGCCACCTTGTGGTGAAGAATCGGGATTTTAGGAGTTGAATTTGAGGTTCAGACTGTATAAAGAAGAAAAAAAAATCCTCAAATGACATTGATAAATGACTGCTTGCTTAAAAATCGCACTACACTAAAAAAACATTTATAGAAATGTAAACTTTTCTTTTCACCTGCATATAAAATTCAAGCAGTTCCGTCAAGTATTATGTGTGAAGAAAGGATGACATTATCGTTTTAACTGAATTCATATTAAATATCTTGTGACAACAGGCAAAATTCCATTTAGTGGAATTTGAATTGATAAAAAATAAATAAATAAAAATTTTTTTGAATCCTTGCCGACAATCAGAATGAAAGTAAACGTTTGACCTTTTTAGCCTTCAGCGTTAAGACATAGTGAGAGTGAGCTAGTCTAATGATTGAGAAGATTCTTCTGATTGAGCCTGGATTTGTGCTATTGAGAAATGTAGAGTCTTTGCTATTGCGAAAACCAGTCAATGGTTAAAATAATTATTGAAATAAGAATTACAATTGTTCTCGGCCTATGCTCCCCTCTGGAAAGGCGTCTAACAGATAAACCAGATGCAGTTACCTGGAGAGAAAATACTCAGAGAAAACATAAAGTTAACAGTAGAAATAACAGCAAATAATGCAAACTGGACCATAGAAGAAGAGGAAAGGAGGTCAGTTTGTCTTCCAGTAACATTAGTCCATAGCAGGACAACTACAGGGAAGCTCAGGATAACCAAGGCTCTAACTATAGGTTTTATCAAAAAGGAAAGTTTTAAGCCAAGTCTAAAGCAGGCAGAGTTTGAGAGAGATACATTTTTAAGAAAGAAATTTAAAGTCTATTCTTTATTTAACAGGAACCCATTGAAGGGAAACTAAAACAGAATACGATATGAAGTCCAGAAGTAGCAGAAAGGAAATAGATATTGCATGACTTCCCTACAGTTCAGAGTAAATACAATTCAGCATAGCTAGACAGTACAAGGATGTGACTTTGTTCTAAATCTGGAACAAATTTACAGAAAACTGGTAAACAACTGAAGCACTGAGTTCCTTTAAATCAAGTCTAAAACCCCACCTGTTTCAGAGTTGCTTTTGAGCCATAATAAATGGAACACTGACCAACGTATTTGATGTGTATTGATGACTTTTAGAATACACTTGACTTGACAAAATGTAATGATTGTTCCTGGTTTCACAATGGGTGACTGTAATGTTTTTATATTTTTATGATTTCATGATTAAAAGCGCTTTGATTGATTGATTGATTGATTACAATATGTCTCTTTTAGAATGATGTCATAAATATTATTTATTTTTTTATTTTGTAGAGAATGCCACTTTTAGTTGTGCCTTTAAGGAGTCTTTAACATAATAGTGCATTTAAATTCAGGTTTTAAACCAACTGAACATTTTTTTTTTTTGATCAGGTTTACTAATGTAAGAAATTGTTGGAGCTGCTGCTTCCAAAAGTTACATTTTCCAGAAGTTTCAAAGTGCAACACTGACTCTAGTCGGCCATGCGGGGGCACCATCGCTCTTCTGCTGCCACAAATACACCTTACATAACTAAGTGATCAAAGGACTGGATTAATGTAGAGTGCAGAAGCTGTTGCAAATAGCAGATTAACCCTTCACCTCATTATATGACAGTTCATCCTGGAGATGTGGGTCTGAACTGAATCTTAAAAGGACTGTGTTCTATTTGAAGATTAAATTAGACCAACATTATGCTAAAAGTTGCAAGTTGATGAAAAATAAACAATTTAGACACTTTAGTGTCTACAAAAAACCGTAGCATTGATGCAGCTAGGTTAAAAATCAGAACGTGTGCTTGCATGTGAGAGGGACAGAGAATCCACCCCTCACTCACAGCACCAGTGTTTGTGTATGTGTTCTGCATATCAATGGGAAAGACATGAGGTCATTCTCAGCAACTAAATCTGTCTCTTGCCAGGGTTGTTTTACGCACTAAACATTGCTGCAGACAGACGCCTTCTGGTTGCGTCTCTGACACAGCAGCTCTGACAACAGGAGAGCCCCAACAATGCTGTTATCAGGGAGCTACGCACTTCCACAATACAGCAATTGCCACCTTTCTCTCCCTAAAGTGTTCGTTTGCCTCTATGTGCAGCAGCCTTTACTGTTGCTGATCCTCATCCTCTCACTTCTTGCATAACAAAGTAGGTGGGTGTTTTCCTGCGAGCCGCAGGATTAACAGTGTGAATGCAGGAGATAGAGGAGCGAGACGAAAACACTCAAAGGATGAAGAGGGAAATAAAATGAGCTGCTTAGACTCAGGTTTAAATAGCAGCCCTTTGAATTGATGGATGGAAAAATGTTGACACTTTGGCTCATTTTTGACTCACATCTGTTGTCATTTATCCACAGAAACGTGTTTTGCGCAGCTTAATTGCTCCATTGAAAGAAAAGAACTCATTGAAGAAGTTTGTAGTCTTACACACAGTTGACATCAGATATTTACAATACATACACAAACATTTTTTGTCACTGTCTGTCATCATAACATCTAAACATTTCCTGTTTTAAGTCATTATCCCGTCATCCATCCATCTGTTTTCTACAAACGCTTCTCCTCACAGCATCTGGTGTCCATTGATCATTAAGGAAGAACAAGGGTACAACCTGGACAAATTCCCAGTCCATTATAGAGCAGACCATGCACAGTCATGCGTAAGGGCAATTTAAAGAGACCGCATAACCTAACAGTCATGGGTTTTGATTCAATGAGGAAGCCAGCATAAAGCCACGCATGCATGGGGAAAGAATGCAAATTCCCCGGTCACGATTTGAGCAAAGGGCCTTCCTGCTGCCAGGCAACCGTGCTATCACAGCTAAAGATTAGACCAGGGGTGAGCAATCCTGGTCCTCGAGTGCCGGTGTCCTGCAACTCTTAGATGTCTCCCTGGTCCAATACAGCTGAATCCAACAGCTGGATCACCTCCTAAGTGCAGTCAAGTTTTCCAGAGTCCTGCTAATGACCTCATTATTTGACTCAGGTGTGTTGA
>CAEGAG010173778.1:0-16640 GCA_903067065.1 Brachyrhaphis terrabensis
ACTGTTTCAGCCCTGGCTTGCACACTGATGAAGGACTAGCGTCCCCGGACAGCTCTGATGGATTCGCCACACAGGCTGTGTATTGAAACTGATCTGAGCTGCGTTCAGGTCACCCGGGGAAACCGGCGGGACGAGTTGGCGGTTCAACGTGACGCTTGGAGCAAGTCGCTCTGTCACTCTTTTGAATCTGCAGCCACCACTGAAGCACTTTGTTCACTTTTCCTGCCCCTGATGGCTCTTAAGACACAGAGCCTCCAGCGAGACGCTTTGTTTTTGGGATTTATTAAACAACTAAATGTTGGATTTTCCTGCTGCAGTCGTGGATTTTCCCCTCAAGGTTTTGGACTTTATGTCCCTTTTGATGTCAGATTTGAGTTTAGTTGTCCTACTGTGCTGGACTGAAGGGCACAAAAATATTGTTTTCTGTTTTGTGATTTTGGGTGCAGCTTTTCTGCAAAGGAGGAGTCAGTTTGAAACAACCAGGTGCAATGCTGCTCTGCATTCTTATTGGCTGATGTTTGATGAGCAGCCAATCCTGGAGCAGCATTCATTTTCCTCAACAGTTATTAGATACGAGCTTCTAAAATGGTTTCCAGTGAGAATACCTTCTGTTTCAGACTTTCACACATGAGCCTGGGTGCATCCAATGCAGGCTGGAAATGCTCCGATGCATTCTGCCGCCCGCAGCTTCTCTCTGTCCGTCGCAGTGAACCTCATGCGTCAGCTAATGGGTTCATCCACTCAAACAACAGGGGTCATCAGCTGCCTAAATACACCAGAATTAGTGCACTAATTAAATAAAGACTGTGAGGCTGCTGCACTGAGCAACGCTAAACACTCACACACACACCCCCACACACCAGTCATGGCTCTGCAGTCGAAACTTTCAGACATTTAAAAATCAGTTTAATCAAATCAAAGCATTTTAAATTTACATCTACTGCCAACAACCTTCCATCCTAAAAATGTTTGGTTAATTTAAATCAAAATATGGATATTAAAGGAATGAGACATAATTCTACCAAAGGTTTCCCTGTTAGTTAACTTGCTGCTGTTGGATATTTATTCAGCATTCCTGGGAAAAGTCTTGGGGCAAAACTTGTCAGCTATTAATATTCTATTTTACTGTGTCTTTTCTATTTTTGTTGTATGTTTTTTTATGTAAAGAACTGTTAGCTTGAAGCTTCTCTTGCGCCAGCAAAAGTAGACTTTAAATCTTTTCAAGCTATAAATGTTTTTTTGTTTCTTGTCTGACAGTTTGCCACTCAATATAAACTAAACTTTAGCCCAAAACATTAACTAACTTTGTTAAATATAACAGTAATCTAATGACTGATGCACATGAACACATTCAGTTAAATAAAACATTACAGTTTCAGCTATAAGCAGACTGAGGGAGGTCATTCTCCCATCATGCTGATCTTCTCTAGCAGCTCATCTTCCATCATGACTCCTGCTGGATTTAGCCAGACTGGACTGAATCCATTCCCAGCCACATGATTTACAGCAGAGCCTGACCTGCAGGAACCTGAGCTGACTATGAAGGTCGGCCTGATTGGAGCGGAGCGCTGATGCCCGTAAAGCCTTCCTCCACTCTGAGACGGCACGCTTGGTCCAAACACATTAAACATGCAGCATATGGAGACACATGTACACCACTCCAGTATCGATTTCAGACCAGGTTATGAATGCGCTCATCAGGATTACGAGTACGACTGCAACGGGAGGAGAAACAGAAAGCGGAGAAGGCCGGGGGAAAGTGCCTGATTCATGGTTCTGGTCCACAGCATCACATCACAGCACCGTTCTTCAAAACACAACAGAGTGCATCCATCAGCGGCTATCAGATTATATAATCTTCAGCAAACAATTTCTCTGCCGTAACGTTACTATCAGAGCCGCTCTGAGTGTTTACATGAGAGACGCTGAAGATTCTTGACTGAAGTTGTTTCTCTGCTTGTTTTAAAAGCCATCAAGGACATTTGAGGTGCAGATGGAGAGCAGTGCAGACTTCATTCAAAATGGAGCCATTTCACTTGATTTATGCTGTAAATGGAACCTGGAAGCTCACAGATGAGTTTTTAGATTCAATACATTCCAAAACATTGCAACAAAAAACAAAACGCTACTTATGTTTCTCATTATGTCCTCCTGGTTTATAAATCTGGATACAGTTACATTCCCTCCTCTGTCTTCCTTCTGAAATAAACACACAGATCTATCTATCGATCTATAGATCTATAGATATCTACTGGACATCACGAGCCAGGTCAGTTTGACCCCATATCACAACCACTCCATCACTTCCTGCTTTAAGAAACCATTTTATAACCATTTACTGCTGCATTATTTTCTTTTCATTTTTAATACAGAAATATTGGCTTAGGAAGCTTTTAGGATGTTATTTTCAAAAGCTACTTTTAATCTGAACTCATTGTAATTTACTGAATATATGACAGATTCTCTGCTGTAATCAGGATGAAAAACTCATTTCCTTACAGGATAGAATAGAGAATATTATTTTATGGTTGATGTGAAGCCATTTTGATCCAACATAGTGGATCTGACTACATCACCAAAATAGGACAAACTTCACATGTGCTTCATTTAACCCAAACAGAAAAGCAGAACTTTTCATTTCAACCCGTTTCCAAAAAGCTGAACCGTCGACCTGTAGGGGGCGAGCCTGACGCTGACCCCGTGACCCCCAGAGATCCTCCTGCTGATCTGCAGATAAATCCAGACAGAAAGCAGCATGGCTGATCCTCACTCAGACCCTCAATGGGTCAAAGGTCGCAGGCTCCAAATGGTTCACAGTGGCAGAGGTCAAGATGCTTAAAGCCCACATGAGGCTTTGATGTCAAGTCCTGTACATTTAGTGAAAACATAAAGAGACAAACTTGGACGAGTTCAGATAAAAAAACATATTTAGGAAACTGCCTCATTAATCAGAAATAATGGTTGGAGTCTATAATCAATCACATCGAAAACCATGTAGCAAAAAAAAACATTTTCAGTTCAGAAACTCGTTTGGTGGCTAAATTATTGAATAAATACTTTTATGAGCTGAACAACAAAGATATTTATATTATTAATCTGTTAGTCTGAGCAAAGCTTCAGGAGCTTCGATAGAAATCTGGTCTGTAGAGCAAACATTAGCATTAGCTGAAACATAATGTGAACTAGAAATTATTATTGGTCAAACTCTGATGCAGAAAACAATGAAAACAAATGAAAGAATAAAGTCGCAGATAAAATGACAGAAAATGTTCTGGTTGTTGTAATGAGCTCTCCTGGGTTTCACACAGCTTTTAATTAAGCTCCTCCAAGAGGCAATAATAATTTATTTAAACAACCTAACTGGGTCAGGCTCCTCCACTCAAACAGTCCTGGATGAAATACAACAGAAGTGGAAAGTTAAGACAATGAAAATGACAATAAAGGGAATAAATGAAAGATTTTAGTCCCATGATGAGGAATTGATCTTTTCTTCTCCTTCACCATCAGAAGAAGGTTGAAACATTTTATCTGTCACCATGTTTCAGCCGCTGGGCAAATAGATGGAATATTGTTTTTACTATTAACTATAAATTTGTGCAGAAACTGCAGGATTCTTTACTTTACAAATCTGACAGTATGAAAAACAAAAGTCCTGCTTAGCTTTTTATATACAACCTGTGAGAAACTTCATAAATTAATGAGACAAACAAAAAGATGGAAGAATCCACCTTGGCCACATCCACACCAGTTACATATCATTTTTATTCTAGAAACAAAAATCCTCATAAATGATTGAGACATTTAGAAAAATGAAGTTTAAGTTCCAGGATGTAAAAGAGCTGCATGTTAGAGAAAAATGAAAAATATTATGGGATATTCAGGTTCATCTAGTAATGTTTTACATTATTATTGAACATTTATTACGTTGTGATTTATAATCTGAAGTGAAATCCACGTTTCAAAGCTATGAAGAGGAAGGCTGAAGAGCAACAACATCACATTTTGGTATTAAAAATTATTTCCAGGTTTCTGATGTCATTTTGTATTTTAGATATTTCAGCTGTGAGACATGATGATTGAAATCATCAAATAAACATGTTTATTATGTGAATAAATGAAAAGAAAAAAAACTTCTCTGTGAAGAAGCTGCATAAAGTGTAACAGAGCTGAACTGGTTTCATAACTAAAACAAGATATCCAGTCTGTCCAGAACACACACACACACACACACACACACACTCTAGTTCATCGATCCGCTCACTCACTCTCAGCTTTCCTCTGCTCTCCTGCATTGTTGTTATGCTTTTCCAATTCATAATTAATTATCTCTCTGAGTGTCAGCAGCGTTCTGAAGTGCGTTTGATGTGGATGGATGAAGAAAGAGCCGAACGGTGGGAGGAAAGGCAGAAACGCGTTTCCATCACGCTGGAAGCCGGAGGAGGCAGGAAACGTTCATATGCTTCTAAACACAAAGACGCCGTTTTGGTTTGTTTATGTGCAGATCAGGGAAATGGGATTGGCCTAGAGTGAAGCATTGTGGGAGGGCATGGCGAACACATTATGACATCAGCTTGTAATGACACATTGTTCGTCTGCTTGTGTGGGAAACGTGGAGGATCCTCATCACATCCCGTTCTACTAATGAGAGACAGTAGGAAGAGAGCGAGTCAGGAAATCTGGAGCTAAAATAACTCCACATTATTCTCTGAAATATAAATAAAAATCTGCTCCCTAGAAAATCCCATCCAGCCGAACGGAGGGAGGAGCAGGAGCGTTTTCTGCTGGGAGATCACTTCCTGTATGTTCCTGCTTCGCTGCAGAAGCAATCCCAGCAGCCACTGCAGCTCCTGCTTTATTTCTCTCTAATTGAACTCAGACTGAACTTTCATAAGTCAATTAATTATGGAACTGAAAAGATATGAACTTGATGAGTTTATTCAAAGGTCATTAAAATGAAAAACTGTCTGGTTATTGCTGTGCACACACTTTGGTGGGTATTATAAGCTGGTCTGAGTGTAATGTTGTTCATCAATCATTATGAAATATTGACAGGTGAGGAGAGCGAATGTGAGTTCAACTGAGGAGAGTCAGTCCTCCAGAGCTAGATCATCTAGAAGTTACAGGAGGGAGTTTGGCACTGTTGATCTAAAAACAAAGTCCAGTCCTGCAGGAGGACAAAGTTTCCATCTTATGTGATCATTTTACAGCCAGTTTAATGTATAAATGGAAATGTTTCCTATAGGTTTATGGCAGATATGTCTACAGCGGTCATACAGCGGTCAGCCATCACTGGGTTGGCATCGGCTGCCGTTTGGGTTGTTTAGCTAGTCATGATTTTTGACGTTTGTTCTTCCTCCTGTGTCTGACCCTCAGTCCCGCGGGCGAACCAATCCCCAACAAGACAACATTCTTCACTCCTCCACCGTTACATCACAGGATTCAAATCGATCATTGATCATCTTCTCTGCATTTCCTGTTTACCCTAAACTTGTTCATGAATCTCCAGGAAGCTGATCCTGATAACAAACTACAGATTATCTCACACATTCTGATGCCTGTTAAGAAACCATCCAACCTTTCTTGAGGTTTGGTCTGAGTTTTCATATCTTTGTAAGATTTTCAAAAAGATGCTGCTGTTTTCAGCAGACAGGGAGCCTGAGACATTTCCACTGGAATGCTTGTAGAAATACAGAAGATGCAGGAGATTAAATGCATCTCAGCTCTGGATTATCCTGAAGTCTGTGCTACTGTAGCATGTTCTCTCTTTGATTTAAGATGACTGTTAGAATTTCTGTGTCGCTCAGGATGCTCACAACCTGCTGGGAGGAAACATTCGGGGCTAAATTGAGCTCATACTGAATATCAGCAACAAAAATGAGACTAACCCTCCATGGGATTGACTTCTATCTTTGCTGACATCAATGTTACCTAATAAGGACGTTCAGTCGCCCTGTGAGTCCAGCTGCAGGATGTAACAGATTATGTCTGCAGGCCTGAAGGCCGACTGACTACTGATGATTATCTCTGGAGGAAAACAAAAGTTGTCTTGACATCATCTTGATCTGAGACATGAGACACAGAGACAGATGGACACTGAGACACAGGCAGGACTGTGGCGTGCAGACAATCTGACAGAGTGTGTGTGTGAGGCAGAGGAAAGGGTTGAATAATTTACATGCATCCAAACATGAGCACACTCTTTCATTATTTACACAGCAGCACATTCACCCAACATTCCCATAAAAATGCCAGAAAGAAGCTATTTGAGTTCAGAAGAGGAACATTCAGAAGAAGAGTCTGATAATGGACCGAAGGAAGGAGGAAAGGTGAATCACAGCATGAGAGTGAGCCAGAGCACATTAAACATGCAGAAACCTTTCTCCAGTGTTTACTTTCCTTCTCCTGTCTTATCGTGTCTCAGCAATAAAAATAGTACAAGCTTTCCTCAAAGTGAACTGCCGTGGTCGAACCGATCGCTGGGCTCCATCAGCGTTTGTCCCCTAAGCCGACAGAAACCATGTTAAAGTCTTTTAAACGCCAACACTGCATCCAAGGTGCCCTTGAGCAAAAACTGGCGCTGGCGCATCTGCTCCAGTGGAGCAGCAGAACGCGGCTGAAGCAAATGGCTCCCAGGTGTTTCTGAGTGCTGAGCCGGAGGAACCGGTTCTGCTAACTCCAGAGTTACAGCTGAGGAGACGGACGTTTCTAAGAATCTGTTTGGGACGGAAACACAGTCAGCAGTGGACTGTGAGGTCGACTGCGTTTCTTATCACTACAGAAAAACTAGAAATGTTTTAACGCCTCGTTCTGAACTGTAGTGAGGATCTGCTGGCTTTGGCTGGTTTATGGTGAAATATGATCATAAACCAGAAAACATTTAAAGGACAGAAATATGTGTAACAGCTGCTGTTGGTATTACGATGCCTATGGACACTGCCATATAGATTTCTATTAGAATATGAGGCTCATTTCTCAAACTAATAGAAAATTACCTTTAAGCAGATCTTAGACATTAACATCTGCTTTATGGTAAGCAGATGTTACATTTCTGCATTCAAAATATTTTTTGTTCTAATATTAAATGTATTTTCATCAACTGGAGACAGAAAATCATCATTACCAGAAAAAGGCTTTCAAACATCAGTCTGTCTGAAATGAATCCATCTGATGGAGTCACTGAAAAAATGAACATTTCACTAATTAACTCATTATAATATATATTTACTGTCCTGTTCTGTGCATGTGAGTCGCTTTGCAGGTCCAACAGAGTTTCAGACCAAACATTCATAAGAACAAACAAAAGAGTTAAATCTGATCGAATCTGAGCAAAATGATTCAAACTGCAAACTCCTGATGGATTAAAACATCAGTTCTTTGTTACAAGCGAAAGAAAAGCAATTTAACATTTTAATAAAGTTGACTGAGTTGTGAATTTAGCAAACACAGATGTTTGGTTTAGATTTTATGTCTGTGATCTGCTTCTTTCTCTCCTTCGCTCCGTCTGCAGCTGCCGGGACATTTCTGTTAAAAATCAACTATTCCTGGATAAATGTGAGGAATGATGCTAAACTGTTTGATCCTCTCATTATGTCAGACGGATAAGAAGTGTGTGAGCATGTGATGACAACATGTCGTCATCAGAGTGAGTCTTATCAATATCTGCTGGCTAATCTCCAGAGAATCTGGGTTAAACACAGATCAGCTGCTCTCTGCACACATACACACCCCTACACACACACATACACACCCCCACACACACACATACACACCCCCACACACCTACACACACACACCCCTACACACACCCCCACACACACCCCCATACACACCCCTACACACACACACACACACACACACGTTTGCGTGTCTATCGTTGTGGGACTTCCCATTAACTTCCATTTATTTCTACAGCCCAACCCTCATCCTAACTGTAAATTCACACCTTAGTCCTAAATCTGACCCCTGACCTCCCTGTGGGGTCCAGGCTTCGGTCCCCACAAAGTAGTATGAGTCGACAAAATGGTCCCAACAAGGTATAAAAACAAACACACAGATGCAAATGCAAACTAGACGCATAACGACCGAGCTCAGACCAGTTCGTTTTGGTTATGGCTGCAAACATATTTAATGTTTGAGGTGATTAATAATTCACAGTGACTGGAGGTCAGGATGATCTAAAATCTTCTGTCTCAGTAACTCTTCATGTTTCAGACTTTGAACAAGAAACTCCAAATAACTAAAGAGCCAAAGCCGATTAAAATAAAATAAAATAAAGATATATGTTTGTTGAACTCGGCACTGGAGCTCGGTTCAGTCTGTTTACATGTCTGTCTCATGTTACGCTGAATTATTAATGGCTGTAAATGGATTTACCAGCTCAACAAAACAGAAAAAATATGAACGTTGACTCATAACCTACAGTGTGTCTGGAAGTGAAAGTAGGTTGGAGTATAAATGCTTTTCCTGCTCGATGGAGCTGGACTGTTAAAGATGTTAAAATAGTTTCAATTTAAAGGAATCATGGAAACAAAATTAAACTTCCAATTATAACAAAGATCACAATTAAACACATCAGAACAAAAACTCAGAGTTTGATCTGCATGGAATAAATTATTTCATGAGAAAGTTAAAATAGAACAGCAGTAAAAAATGTGAACTGTCCCTTTAAAATGCGATGGATCCAGAGCTGTCCATGGTGCTGAAGGTCCAGTCAGCACAGAGCTGTCACCACTCCACAGCAAACACATAATATCATGTCCTGTTGTTTAACCTTATAGTTATTTATCATTATGAAAATCTTTTCCTAGTTCTGCTGATGAAAACAGAAGCAGGTGAATAAAGATCAACACTGACATGATTTAACTGGTTCAGTCTGACAGAGTAAAAACTGAGATAAAGAGGAAAACAGAGATGATTATCAAGGTTTAACTTCTGTAAAAACCTTCATGGACCCAAAAGGTTCTGATGAAGATGAAAACAGGAGATCAGAGCTTCGCTTCATCGCCTCTCTGTCGAATCCAGAGCAGGAATTAAAATGCTTCTGTTTAATAACCAGCTTCATCATGCAGAGATCTGATTGGTCCAGATGGTCCCAACAGAACCGTTCGGTACCAGACTGCAGGTTCTCCAGGTGAACCAGCTCCCAGTTTCACTCTGAGGCAGAAACTCTTTTAAAATTAGGCTTAAACTTCATCTCTGATGAATCTTTCTCGACTAAAGGAACTCTTGCTGGAGTTCAGTACAGTATCTACAGTATGTGATTTCTCTCAGGTTTTCCCATCTGCCATTAACACTTTAGCTTTTCTGTGACTCAGAGTTTTTCTCTCTAAGCTGCTGATGCTGATGGATGTTTGGTTCATTCACCTGAATCCAGTCATGAAAAACAAAAAGTGTTTTTCATTTTCAACACAGTAAAACTAGGAGCATTTTAACAAAGAAAAACACATCACTTCCATGTCTGTTAGTGAATTAACATGTTTAAAGAAACGGTTCTGATGTTTGAGCAGAGGTGACAGTGGCGTTTCTCTGGTTCAGGACTTTGAGGTTTTTAGGTTTGAACCTCAGCTTGACGGATCGAAACTCAGATGTTCATCCTGAAGATGAACTTCTCTGCTCTCTGTAAGCTAACCCTCTGAGCCTCGTCTCTGTCCCAAACCCTCCAGTAGCATCAGTGCAGCAGCAGCAGGTGTTCAGGATCCGAGTCTGCCGAAGTGATTCCTTTTGTTTGGAAGATTCAGGTGAATCAGTTCCCTCCAGGCGGCGGTTGCTGCCTTCAGGTGGTTGTGGTCAGGAAGAGGAAGGAGGTCAAGTCAGGGAGAAGTGTCAGATCAGCTTCTGCAGGCTGGAAACATTTTGTAGTTTTTCCAGAACTACAAATAAAATATGGCAGCCGAGTTCAGCTGCAGGATGTAGCAGAAATGTTACAAATAGAAGCTGTGGTTCTGACAGTCTATATTTAATACCAGATCTAATTCAGTACAAAGACAAAAAAGCACAACTCAAACACATTTTAAAGGGACTTTGCTGCTGGAGTTTTTCCTGTTTTCTAGTTTTTAACGTGAGAAGAAACAAGGACAGAGATTACAACCCAACCATGATCAATTCACAAGAGCTAACACTCTGAACAGATTAAAAATCACTGCCTGGTTCCTGGAAAAGCTGCAGCAATCAAAACATGCCTTAAGTTTCATGGAACTTTAAATTAATGAAGTTGACTGAACGGTAGATCTAATCAGAACTGAATGAAATCCATGAAAACATTTATTTCCTTTTATCTAATATCTAATAACCAGAGTTCATGACTCATCTATCTGTGAGTTATACTTAAGTCTACAGGCTTGCTGACACTGTGTAAACTAAAAGGTTCTTTCTTGACACACACACGCGCCCCCCCCTCACACACACACACACACACAGAACTCATTAAAAGGCGTAGGCAGTCCATTTCCTGTGGAGGGAGATGATAGCATATTTCTCCAAAGACAACAGTCCATATATGGGCAACCGCAGAGCACTTCCTCTAATGTTCCACATACATCAGCAGTTAACAAAAGCACCAGGGGACAAGTGGAGGAAACCACAGAGAGGGTCAACCAGAATCAGAACAAATTATAAATATAACATTTTTTGTCTAATTTCTTTATGAATTGTTCTGTTATCAAAATGTTCCCTGGTTTTGATGTAATCAGTGTCTGCTGGGTAAGGAGGCATGTCGGCCCACAGGAGGCGCTCTGAGCAACATACAGATCAGTTTCATAACGGAGCTTCAAATGAAAAATGCTTTCAGTCTAATGAGAAAACCATGTAGTGATTCTGGGCCGTTCCCCTCTGTCCATTACGACCCGACCAACGTCAGAAGAACATCCATCAAACTGTGACACCATGAGCCAGGACAGTCAAAGTTCTCCCACCAGACCTGCACACCATACTTTTTATCATATCTGTATAAACACATACCTAAAAATATGTATGATACACATCAGGGCTGAGATTTTAACATGTAAATTTTGATTACTTAATTATGTATATTTTAAAGGAATAAATCATTTTTTTTCACATAAGAAGGTTCTGACTGGAACCTTTATATTTGCGTGTTTCTGGTACGTTGGTAAACCTGATGCACGCGTCTAGCAGCAGTGATGGACGAAGCCGCTCCTCTGGTCCCACTGGGTTCATTTCTGCTTCTAATGGATCCGATTGGACTCTAGAAGAGACTATTGATGTGTTAAAGTCGTGCTAAAAGGAGTTACCCTATCAGAGAAGCTACGCTGTCACAGGGGGCACTGTGGTGGCGCAGGGGTTAAACACAACCCACATATGGAGCCTCAGTCCTCCACACGGCTGTCGCAGGTTTGATTCCTGGCCTGGCGACATTTGCTGCTTGTCTTCCCCTTCTCTCATTATTCACTGTCAAATAAAGGCCACTAGAGTTGATAAAACCTTTAAAATAAACTTTTCACAGGTTATTTCAGCTCTTACTTTTCTGATCCTCCCATTTATTCATTTTCTGAAACTGGAGGTGATTTTACAGAACATAAAGCTTAGTTTTAGCTTGTGCTTTTGCAGAAGTTACATGTAGCATTCAGCGCAGACCTCCCTGAAACTAAGATGACTTTTTTAAACTGAAAGATCATTTTCTTTAGTGGAAGCTTAGGTAACTCTCTGGAGCTTACTGGTCAGTTTCTGTAACTTTCAGCTGATTTTGGGTTCATTTATAGCTGTAGCTTACAGCTAACCCTCCTGGTGAGTTTTGGATTTTGACTGAATTTCTAGATTACATTCAGTCCATAATTTTCCTCAAACCTTCAGTTATGTACCAGATTGTCCAGATTACTTCTGTCTCATTGTTTCTTTGAGCCAATATCATATTTTCACGGATGAGTTTTGAAGTTTCAATTTCAAAACTTTCAGCCTATTTTCTCCTGATAATTACTCGTCACTTTCCTGGTACATTTAAGTTTTATTAACGGTTACGTTTGAAGGAAATGTGTCACATTTGGTCCATAATTACAAAGAACTTCAAAACTTTCAGAGCTTTTCTCAGTCCTGGGCCTTACAGGTTAACTTCAGAACAAAGCAACATAATTTGGAAATTATCTGGATTTAAGCTGAACTTTCTGCTGCAGACATGCCTGGGTGAGTTTTCACACAGGACTGCAGCAGTTAGTAGAATGTGACACAAATGAACACAGAATAAGAAAGTAACAGGAGACAAATAACATTAAAAAAAACAAAACAATGTTTTTCTGTTATATGTGTACATTTTTGCCTCAAAGAAATGATGCAAAATGTGAGGAGGAATCCAGAAGTTGGCAGGATGTTCTGCTAAAACACAAACTAAAGGAAGTGTTGGGGAACTTTGTTGTTTTTTCTCAGTTTTCTGTCACTTCTGGTTTCTGGGGATGTTTCTAAAAGCTGCAACTCTCTGCATCTGTGGCTTTATCTTATTGCAGGAGGAGCAGTGAGACGACGTGGGGATGGCCTCTGGACTCAGGGATACAAATACGATTAGGCTTCGACCCAAAGTTCACAATTTAACAAATTTCAGTGAAGAATGTGAAAAGAAGAGCAGAGCAGACGTTCTGGTGCAGAGACGTTTATCACTGCAGAGAAAAAAGTGAGGAATTTTACAGAGCAGCAGAATCACAAATATTAGCAAAACAATCTCCAGAAACTGAATCTGATAAACTGAATAAAAAGAAAATGAGAATAAAACTCTTAATGTTGAGTGAGGGCCGTAGAAGAAAAGAGGGAATGGACCAGAGGATGAAGGAGATCAGATCTGCTCAGCAGGAGGAATCACAGAAATGTTCACATCAGAGACTGAAGCTGCAGAAGCAGCCAGGCTGGAAAAGCCACATGCAGCTCCAGGCAAGGTAGAGGAGCATCTGCAAGCTGTCTGACTGAGCACACTGGCTGGAGAGGAAAACAAGAGACACAAACGGCTCCAAAGCGTTAATGAAGCAGCTGAATATTCTAAACATATCCAACAATCAGATCCACTGGTTTGTGCAGCCTGTTGTGCAAAAAGACCAGGGGCGTTGCACATGGATTGCATCATCATATACATTATTAAAACTGAAGCAACATTGAAGCCTGCTGCTTACATAAGACATAAATAACATCACAGTTGTAGTTTAACTGTAGAAGTGGAGGGAGACGATCATGATGCCAAACTCTAGATGATTCAGGCAGAAACTCAGAGAAAAGCATCAAATGTGTTCAAACGTTTGTGTCCAACGCTGATGTGGAGCTGGAGAATTAACATTTACAGTGAAACACTGATCATCCAATAGGTTCTAATAAATCAAATAAATATTTTAATATTACACTTTTGATTGTAATATTAACCTTTGGAGTGGCCCAGTCAAAGTCCGAGCTCTAATCTTGTATAGAATCTGAATAGATCAGGGTGATGGCAAAGAGTCCTTCCAATCTCAAAACCTTCATCTCAATGAAAAAAGATCATTTCTAAAGTATCAGAGTTAAAATGCATAAAGGTCATCAACAGTTACAGTTTAACAAAAAGTTTTTTCCACAGATTATTTTATCGCCACTTTTTGTTTAAATATCAATAAAAACAGGGAAATTAATATGATCTTCACTCATCTTACTGAATGTTTTATCAAACAAACTTCATCAAATAATAATCTAAAATCTCNTTTCTAGAAATGGTGATTCGTTTTTTATGTTTACTTTCAGCTACTTTCACTTATAACAGTTATTTTGTGTTTCTGTTAGTTACAGTTTTTTAGGTTATAAACTTGATATTTTCAGTATTTCTCTAATGTGTCACTTTTTGATTTTTATTTGAGTTTCATAAATTCCCTGCATTCGCTTCTCAAACTCAAATCAATGCACGATGGAACTTAAACCAACTTGAAGATTATTTTACTTTAAGTTCGAAAACTTCAAGGTTTCATTCTGCCTGTCGTTGCCGTTTGTTTTTGGGTCGTACCTTTCTGAAACATAGATGTGACTTTCCCCAAACTTTAGCCCCTCTTCTTTTTTGTCTGTCTGTGAAGTTACAGATCATTTATTCTTGTATTTTCCCAGAACTTTATGGTTTTTCCCAGACCAAACAGGGTTGATTTTCCCAGAACTTTGAAGTTACATTTGGAGCTGCAGTGTGAAGCAACCAGTACACCATTAGTGAGCTGCATGCACTGAGCTGTCAACAGGGACATAGATATAGATTATTGCACATCAACAGACACCACAACAGATGGAAACAAAGTGCTGGATGTGGAATTGATAGAGGAGCGGTGGGGGGTTTATAAGAGTAAAGTCATCAATCAAGACAGGAGAGAGAAGTGATGGAGCCAGCTCAGTCACTACATGATTTAAAAGATCTGAATTTATGTATTTAGATGAACAAATGTGAACAGAAGAAGTAATATATTGTTAACTAAATGTAATGTACATCTGTAATCTGCATCTGCAGCTACACACTTAGCATAAAAGTACATGAAAAGTGTTCATTTGCATCCATAGCTGCTCCGTCTTGGTCCATTTTCTGACATCCATCCTTTGTTTCCAGCCAAGCTGGGCAGTAAGTATAAAATAAACAAGTATGGCTGCGTTCACATCCTGTTTCACACACTCCATTTCCTCCTCCTGCCTACGGTGAGAAAGCAGCGCAGAGACGCAGAGGAACAGCAAAAAACTGCTGCGAGTGTGTCAGAGATGATGAGTGCGTGGAACGTGACGAGGCAGCGTTTAGACAGAAACGCACTTCGCTTACAGGAAGAGGCAGAGACTCTTAGAGGACAGAAAACAGGACAATAGCAAACACTTCTACTGCCACGCCGACCTGAGGAGAAAACAGACGTTTTACAGAAAACGTTGTTTAGTTTCAGCTCAGCTCACAAAACAGAATCCAGTCAGAAAACCGAACCAGAACCTGACAGTGACCCAAACATACCAGAAAATCCAGTCCCCTGTCCTAGTCAAAGCCCAGATCTTGATCTCGTTGAGAGGCTGTAGAGTGACTTGAATAGAAGAAAGAAGCAAAACATCTCAGAGCTGAGATGTTTTTATCTCTTTGGAAAAGTTTCAAAATTCCAAACAACTTCCTCAGTTTTGCAGATTCAATGTGCTGAAGCGACGATGGAAAGAGGTTTACTGAATAAGTTCTGATGTTGTGAACTTTCCCATCCACTGATGGGTCTGAGCCTTACCAGAGGCATGAAACTCCAAGTTCTCACTCCGAACTGCGACCTGGGAAGGGAGTCAAGCTTTGAGTAGCCTGGTTGACTCGCTCCAAACCAGGAAGTGGAAACACCAGAGAATGATGTTCACTGATTTACTTTGTAGTTTTTACAACGTGTCAAAAGTTAGATTAAATTTTGCATGACAGTCAGTCGGAAACATCGTGAGACTGATGCCAGATGTGGAAGAACTTCACTATCAGAGCAGAGACTTCGATCCAACAACATGGCCGCCGCTGGCTGGGTAGGTTTTGGCTTTGCGACGCGTCTCCAATAAACCTTGATGAGCCCAAATATGTTTCACATTGATTTTTTATATTTTATAACAGATATATTGGAGATCAGGACTGAAAAAATAATGATCTATACTGATGGAGATAAAGAAAGATTCTCAACAGAAAAGTTAGCAGAAAACCTGGTTGAGGTTATCGACCAGTTAACCTGAACCTAAACAATCACCTGATGTCAGAAAACATGAACACCTGCAGCAACATAAAACCTTCACTCTGGCTGTAAATCTGCTAGAAACACATTTTATGTCTCCTATCAACGAGTCCAACAGATCAGAGATCAAAGGTTAAACATTTAAATGTTGTCAGTAAAGAAGTGAAAGCTGAAGGTGGTTATCAGTTTGAATCGGTTTCATGTGACGAATGAGTCCCTGTGTTTGTCTTGTTGCAGATGAAGGAGAACAAAATGAGAAGTTCAGAAAGCTGCACAGGAAAAGCAGACAGGAGTTTGTAAGCATGAGTAAGTGAGCACCTCAGGGCTCCTGTCCTGTTTATTTTAATTTCCACTCATGAATGAATTATCCTCTCATCTGTCATCCAGTCAAACCAGAGCCCAGCAACGGGGGAATACTTTACACCGCTGACCCAGACCTGGGTGAGTTTCAGCTGCCAAAACCTTCCTCAGGGACTCTGGTATCCCCCTGCTCACACACACACACACACACACCCCTACACACACACCATGCACACACAACATGCACACGTGCAAAGTAGCAAGATCACCACACACTGAAAAGGACAAGGAGCATGAAGGAGGGCAAAGACAGATGAGATGAAGAGGATGAAGAATAAGAATAAAAATTAATTACTAGTTATAGACATGAAAAAGTTGATTGAAAATAGAATTATCCACCTTCTTATCACCTTCATCTATCAGCCCCATCAGAGCTTCTAGTCTTTTAACACATTCATTTATCTTTTCTTCCTTCTCTCTGGTCTCCATCCATCACCTGAGCAGGTCACACTGACACTTGACTTTGACTCAGCAGCTGCACAAAATCTCCAAATATCATTGCAATATCAGGGTGTGCAATATTCAGTGCATAATTATTATACTATTGTTTGGCTAATATATTTTGCAAGAGATAAGCACATATCGCACCTGATATCAATACAATACTTACTAATATTATGGCCATTT